>JAECUM010003825.1:0-87129 GCA_016617855.1 Megalonaias nervosa
CAGCAGAGGACGAGTTTTACTTCGTTTTTTTGTCACTTTTGGGAGAAATCAAAGAGTTCATGCAGTCCAAAGGCGAAGACGTCTCACTGCTAGAGGACACAGAGTGGATACTTGACCTTGCATTTTTTTGACGGACATTACTGGGAAACTAAACCACTTGAACTGCGAGCTGCAAGGTAAAGGCAAGACTGTTGTTAATATGATAAGTGCTTTAAATGCATTTAAAGCCAAAATTAACATTTTCTCTGTGGATATACAGAGAAAAAAGGTGCTGCACTTTCCCTCTGTGCAGTCAGTGCTGAAAGACAATGCTTCTGCATCTGATACATTTGACAAAGTTGCAGACAACTACTGTGAAGTCATAAACAGACTTGGGCAAGTGTTTGAGAATAGGTTTTGTGACCTTGATCAGCTTGAGCCATGTGTATCATTCATTTCCAATCCTTTCATGAATGTGGACACAACAAGCTTTGCTGAGCAACTAAGTACAACATTCAACTTGGATGCTGGACAGGTGGAGATTGAAATCATAACATTGCAAAATGACCTCCACCTCAAAGCCTACCAGGCTGCACCAAACTTTTGGTGCCTTGTTGACACAGAGAAGTACAGTGGTGTGTGTACAGCAGCTATGAAGGTTGCCAGCCTGTTTGGTTCTACCTATCTATGTGAATCAGCATTTTCTGACATGAACTTCATCAAGAACAAACACAGAACACGCCTCACTGATGCACATCTGAAAGAGTTACTCACAGTTGCAGTGTCAAGTTACACACCAGATTACAATACAATGGTAAACAGCATGCAATGCCAGTCTTCCCACTAACAAAGAAAATGATACCAGATGTCAGTGGCAACATGTCAGTGCCATGGCAAAGTTTAATTAAAATACTGAAGAATTGTTCAATTTAAAATGTGTGTTCATGATATGTAACAGTTATTATTTTGTTAAAAATACAGCAGATTTGGTCATTAGTTCAAAATGTGACAAGATTTATTTTAAAAATATTTAAGTTTTTTCACTACATTACAGACATTACAATGTACATAATTGATAACTTTTTGAAACATGGTGCAACATAGTTCATGATTTGTTTAAAAGGTTTGTCAGTGGCTAGTGAAAATGGGACATTTTTCCTAAGAAATGTAATGTAAGTGATGATCTGAAAATTTAACAATTACTGAGATAAATAGAAATAAAATGCTGAATATTGATATCTGTTTCCCACCTTGTCAGTGTTGTTAATTATTGTGAGAAATCATTAACATGATCAGAGTCTTCACATTATTAATAATGTATAAAGGCAGACTAAGTAAATTTGTTATTTCAGAAGAGTGTATCAAACTGGTAGCCCTTCGTATGACTCAGTACCCATGAAGTAGCTCTCAGTATCAAAAAGGTTGGTGACCCCTGTTCTAGCCAATAATGGGTTGACAATGCCATTAAAAACCAACCAGCTCACATAATGTATTGCCTTTATTGTGTAACTGAACTTGCATCATTGATGTATGTTTGTCATAGCTTTTATACTATACACCAGAAAGTGAACTACTGCCAGAAGCTGTAGTATCATTATTGTATAGTTGTCATAGCTTGCATACCATATAGCTGTTCATTTGGCTTTAACGCCATTTCTCAGAGCAAGATAGGCTATACATGGTGGCCAGTATAAGTGGTGAAGGAAGAACCCAGAAAAACCCTATTAAGAGCCACTGACTAATGGGAAGCAACTGGCAGCTTTCTCACATACCCACCTTGGCTGAGCCCAAGTCTTGAAACCCGGTGGACAATGGTGAGATTGCAGTGATCGCTAAAGGTGAGCATTTTAAACCACTTGGCCACCTGGCCCCCCCCCCCATAAACCGTACAGAAAGTGAACTAATGCCAAAGGAAGCATGCAGTATCATTATTCTAACATTAGAGAAATGACAGTAGAAAAAAAGAATTAACAAGTAAGGTTGAGCCTTGATCATAATTCTTTTTTTTCTTCCCTCTATTTTTGTTTATATAAATGCTGGTAGTAGTTTGACTTTCACCAGTATTAATGCACCATTTTAAGCAAGATGGTATGCAGGGTATGTAAAAATACTGACTGCTTTTTATAAGGCATCTTTCTGATGAGGACATAATTGTGCTTGCATTTGGCTGCTTCATATTTAATTTAAATTTCACCGACCATTCATTGACGTAAACAAAACTTGAAGAGTCTACTAATACATGAAACTGACATTTCAAGTGACAGAAATGGCATCATTAACATTATCTAGAATAATTTTATACATTGAGGTACATACTTTATACAAATACTTTAGCTACATTTTTGTTCTCTTGGATATTTCAGTCACAAACTGAGAAAGCTGATAATAGAGAAAGTAAAACCACAGTTTCTGATGACTCTTTCCAAAAGCAACATAGAGAAAGGTGGGTGATTTCTTTATTATATGTACTTAAAATAGTTTCTTTTGTGGTTCTTCTATTTATCAGGTCTTTGCATACATACAACTTTAATGTACAATTTCTACAAATAAATCTGATCTTATCAAGATTGTTATGCTCATTTCATGTGTTTTATAGTTGAAGGAAATAGGATGCACACGTGCTATATTTTGGAATAAATATTAACTTCCTTCAAGAAAAATAAAATACAAATTGCATTTACTGTATCAGATAAAAGCTTCTTCATGCGATGAATATTATTGTAACAATTGTGTGTAAGTCAGAGATCGAAACAATCTATCAGAAAGTGCTGTATGGTAAATGGTTTGTTGTAAGAAACACATTTGGGTGGATCTTCACCCTTTAATATGTAGGAGCAGGTTATATAAGTATGACCAATTCTAATTCATGCATTGACTACCATGTCCTTATGCATGGTTCCGTATGAAGGAAGCCACTCACCTAAGACGGGTTTGACCACATGGAGCTTGTTATTAACAACACATTCCTTGATGCCTGCCACTTGCTACCAATAAATAAGGATTTTTTTATGCCAGGTGTAAAATCATTGTATGGTAATTTACAATGAGATGGTTGTTGAAATAGGGCTATTTTGTTAGCACGGTCTATTCTTTCATTACTTTTAATACGGACATGACGTTTTTGCCTCTGAAAGAAAACTTCATCTTCATTTCAGTAAGGCCCATTCTGAAGCCACTTAACAAACCTCAGAAGACGGCCATTTTGAAGGTAACAGTGCCCTCTTGATACCATGTTTAACTGACATGTCGCATGTACTCACTTATAAGTCAAATCCATCTGCAACCAGCATAACCCAGATCTGGGCCAATGCAAATTGTTAGCGGTAATCAGTAGAACAAACAAATTTGACTCTGATCTGCTGGCACATTATTCAGTGTTAGGTCAAGGTCTATGTTGTTTACAGTTGGACTTGAATTATACAGGAGTATATATGGTAAGATTAATTAATACAAAAGAATTGCAGTAACTTGATTTACTGTCCAAAATTCTAACTAGTCACACTACTGTATGCAATGTTGGCCTTTTACATAAGTTATTTTTTTTTAAATTAAAAAAATCCAAACGAATGTTGAATGAAAGCTATTCATTATAGTGTGCTTTGAACAACTGTCACATTCAACAAAGAGTACTGCAACAAAGATTTCAAGAAGAACTGTCTCAGGGAAAAGTACATGTGCAGCAGAAATGTCTGTGATCTTTCACACAAATGGGAAATAACTGAAAGAAAGCATTGCAGATGGAAACCACTGGCGCTCATAAGGGAAGCATTAGAGAAAATACTCTTTGCTATAGACCATTCAACAGATTGATGAAAGCCCTTGGTCAGATGCCTGATTCATTTTTACAAGAAGGCAAAAAGAAACCTCAGTACTGTTACAATAAATTTAACAGCACTTTGCGTGTGTTGGCAAGAGTGGAAGTGATAAATGAATGAGAGTGATCAGTTTGGGGGTTTGAGTAGTATATTTTCTTGTTAAAACATACTGAAGGAAGCTCAGAAAATTGAGATACAACTTTATAAATGTATTTATTTGCAAGATGAAAAAAATCATCTTTGCATGATGAATCTGATTGATGTCCAAGCATTGTGTGTATGCAGTGGATGCTAATCTACAAAAGCTATCATTACCAAATAACCAAATGATTGGACTTGAGGAAAGGATGAAGTATCTCTTCAGGCAGTTTGGTGATCCATTGTCATAACAGATCTTAGATCATCCTTACCATCCCCCTCAGTAAACTACAGTCTTTTTCATGTCATGGATCCTATAAAGTTGGTTTTTATTGCTGCCTGTTTACTTGACTTCATTTTAGATCTTGGCAGATGAGAACCAATTATAATGTGATAGCATATTATAAAATACCCTGTTATTGTGGCTTTGTGTTTAATAAAATGCCACATTATTACACAGCCTTTTTGTTTATTTACATATCCTATTATAACACAATCTTGCTTATAACATACCCGTTATAACATGTCCATTTTTATAACATATCCCATTATGACAACTTTGCTTATGACATACCCAGTATAAGACAGCTTTGCTTTTAGCATACCCCATTATAACAGCTTTGCTTAGAACATACCCCAAACAGCTTTGCTTAGAACATACCCACTGTGATAGTCTTGCTTGTAACATACCCCACCATAATACAGTCTTACTTGTAACACACTGATATAACACAACCTTGCTTGTAAAATACCCCATTATAGCAGAGCCTTGCTTGTAATAAACCCAGTTATAACACAATCTTGCTTATGATACCCCATTATGATACAGCCTTCACTTATAATATACCTCTTCATATCACTGCTTTGCATATAGTATGTACTAACAGGTGCTAGGCGCTCGGCATTAAGAGGTTAATGTTAGGACTGGTCGGCATGTGTCAGGATAATGTGACTAGGTGGAACATCATGCTATATGTCTGCGGCATGATGCCCCAGTGCTAGACATCACTATAAACTGTCACACTGCAGACATAGTAGTGATATGATTGAAAAGTTGTTAAAGCATGTAGCATACTTTAATATTCAGTGGCCCCATTTACAATAGAATATGCTTTATGGCTACTATAAACCATATATAACAGTATTACCTGCTACTATTGCATTGATTTTATTTTGCAGGATTCCTAGTCCCCAGACTTCCTCCAGTTAGTATCGGAGGGTCAGAATTGAAAAGAATATGATCCAGTGTGACTTCTTAGTCCAACCCATCATATGGAATATCTTTCTCTTTTTTTCTTGGACTCATGCATATTATGTCACAGGGTGTGCAAGCATAGAAAGGCACCATGGGACACAAACCCTACCAGCCTATTATGCACAGGTTGTACACACATGCATGGATGTCCTGTTTGTTTTCTCTGGACATATCAAGTCTATCACTTTGTAGAAAATTGCCACATGTACAGAAAGAAGGGTTATAGGGCAGCCCTTTCAGACACTCTCATGTTCTCTAGGAGTTATGCCATTGGGTCAAACTCTCATCTTTCTGATCTCACCAGATATTTTGTGTTTCAGAGACCGTTATCTTGCTCACATATGCATAGATGGAATCATTTTTTTTTGTTCTTTGGGCATTGTCAAAACCCTCTTTGGGCATTGTCAAAGCCTCCTTATGAACATTTGAGTGAAACTTCCTTCAAGAACCTTACCCTCAAGATTGTTTTCCTGCTCTCAGTATCATCAGCAAGGAAAAGGAGCGAACTTCATGCTTTGTTAGTGGAAAGGGGTTTATGTTTCAGTGGTAATTTTGATTTGGTTTCTTTTTTTTGTTAACCTGGGTTTCTGGCTATGAATCAGCTACCATCAGTAGCTTTAGTTCCTGTTAAGATCCCAAATCTCAGTTTTATGTTAGCCTGATTTAATCTGGTGATAATGCACATTACGAATCTAGTGTTATCATGATGATGTCATAATATTGATGATGTCAACATGTGCTTGAGGGATGGTAATGATGTCATAATATTGATGATGTCAACACTTGCTTGAGGGATGGTATTGATGTCATAATATTGATGATGTCAATACTTGCTTGAGGGATGGTATTGTTGACATAATACTGATGATGTCAATACTTGCTGAGAGATGGTAACGATGTCATAATATTGATGATGTCAATACTTGCTGAGGGATGGTATTGATGTCATAATATTGATGATGTCAATACTTGCTGAACGATGGTATTGATGTCATAATATTGATGATGTCCACACTTGCTTGAGGGATGGTAATGATGTCATAATATTGATGATGTCAATACTTGCTTGAAGGATGGAATCTGAATGTACCTGATGTAAACAGCAATGTTTTTAAGACTTTGCTGTATTTTCCCTCAATTTTATCTGCAACTTCTGAATGTTGATACAGCCTGGGCAGCACCGGACTAGGTACATGTCATACTCAGGTACAGGTGGAAATAGTTGTTCCGTAAATGATTGCTTGTGATTATACTTGAAAAAGCATTAGAAAAAGCTGAAGAACTCCAAACAGCTCATTCAGATAAAAAATAATTATAAGGAAGTGCAAAATTTGGTCTAATTTTGTTTGAACTTGTTTTAGTTCAGTTTATTTACTTGTTTCATTCTTTCATTATTTTTGTCACATTCTTCATTCTTTATCTTTTGTCAGGTCCTGATGAGTAAAGATTATGTACTGATCAAGGGTTACCCAGGAACAGGTAAACTTTCACACACATTCAGACAGATAGATAGATTAATGTGAACTATTTGAAGAATCTTTATTATGTTAACCTTATTTCATATGGAACAAGAGTTGTGAGCAAGGATAGAGAGGTATGGTAGGTAGATAGGTGGACAGGAAATCAAAAGACAGACAAACATACATAATTTATTTTGTGCATCCTATTGCATTTCTTTGTGTAGTTTGTTAGATATGTAGATTCATATACCTTTTCCTTTTGCTGTATGAATGTATCTATATCCGTATATTAGCAGCTACCTAAGATTATATACATATAATAAACAAATATATCTCTTTACACTTGTACATGTAAGTCTCTAAGAGAACAGTATGCATGAACAAGAAATTAAAACACTGACACTTTTATCCTTTTAAATTAATATTTTTAAGATGTATTTCAGGAATATTTCTTATAAAAAATTAATACTTATGTTTCAAAAATCAAGCTATTTTCATTAACATTTATTAATATTTGTTTTATATATTTTTTCTCAGGCAAGACATCAACAATAGTTTCATTGGTTAAAGCTTTGTACACCTTGGGTTTGTCTGTGCTTCTTACAAGTTACACACACTCTGCAGTGGACAACATCCTGCTCAAACTTCTCAAGGTAATGAATAGCTTGCAGCTATCAGTATATTATCATACAAGTAGACTGTATATAGTCATACCAACTGGCTGTATATAGTCATACCAATTGGCTGTATATAGTCATACCAGTAGACTGTATATGGTCATACAAGTAGACTGTATATGGTCATACCAGTAGGCTTTATATGGTCATACCAGTAGTCTGTATATGGTTATACCAATAGGCTGTATAAGGTCATACCAATTGGTTGTATATGGTCATACCAATAGACTGTATATGGTCATACCAGTAGGCTGTAAATAGTCATACCAGGACTGTTTATTGTCATACCAGTAGGCTGTATATGATCATACTGTATATGGTCATAACAGTAGGCTGTATTTGGTCATACCAGTAGACTGTATATGGTCATATCAGTAGGCTGTAAATAGTCATACCATGATTGTTTATTGTCATATCTATAGGCTGTATGTAGTCATACTGTATATGGTCATACCAGTAGGCTGTATTTGATCATACCAGTAGACTGTGTATGGTCATACCAGTAGTCTGTAAATAGTCATACCAGAACTGTTTATTGTCATACCAGTAGACTGTATATGGTCATATTGTATATCAGGGGTCTCAAACATGCGGTCCGCCAAGCCGTATCTTGTGGCCTGCAAAATGATTGGCATCACAAGGTGTAATGAGAGAAAATTAAGGTGGTGGGGCCCTTGGGCCATATAAAATGCCCTCATGCAGCCCTCAGGGTGGTTTGAGTTTGAGACCCTTGCTGTATATGGTCATACCAGTAGGTTGTATATGGTCATACCAGTAGGCTGTATATGGTCATACAAGTAGGCTGTATATGGTCATACCAATTGGCTGTATATGGTCATACCAATAGACTGTATATGGTCATACAAGTAGGCTGTAAATAGTCATACCTGGACTGTTTATTGTCATACCAGTAGGCTGTATATGGTCATACTCTATATGGTCATACCAGTAGGCTGTAATTGATCATATCGGGAGACTGTATATGGTCATATCAGTAGACTGTAAATAGTCATACCAGGACTGTTTATTGTCATACCCATAGGCTGTATATGGTCATACTGTATATGGTCATACCAGTAGGCTGTAATTGATCATATCGGGAGACTGTATATGGTCATATCAGTAGACTGTAAATAGTCATACCAGGACTGTTTATTGTCATACCCATAGGCTGTATGTGGTCATACTGTATATGGTCATACCAGTAGGCTGTATACAGTCATATCAATTGGCTGTATATGGTCATACCAGTAGACTATATAGTCATACCTGTAGGCTGTATTTGGTCATACCAGTAGGCTGTATTTGGTCATACCAGTAGTCTTTAAATAGTCATACCAGGACTGTTTATCGTCATACCAGTAGGCTGTATATGGTCATACTGTATATCAGGGGTCTCAAACATGCGGTCTGCCAAGCTGTATTCTGTGGCCTGCAAAATGATTGGCGTCACAAGGTGTCATGAGAGAAAACTAAGGTGGTGTGGCCCTTGGGCCACATAAAATGCCCCCATGCGGCCGTCAGGGTGGTTTGAATTTGAGACCCCTGCTGTATATGGTCATACCAGTAGGCTGTATATGGTCATACTAGTAGGCTGTATACAGTCATATTGTCTGATCATACCAATAGACTGTTGATGGTCATACTGTATATGCCATATCAGCAGACTGTATATGGTCATACCAGAAGACCGTATATGCTTATACCAGTAGACTGTAAATAGTCATACTAGTAGGCTGTATATGGTCATACCAGCAGACTGTATGTGGTCACACAGGTAGACTGTATATGATCATACCAGCAGACGATATATGGTCATACCAGTATGTTCATACCAGTAGGCTGTGTATGATCATACCAGTAGACTGTATATGGTCATACTAGTAGACTGTATATGGTCATGTCAGTGAGCTGTATATGGTCATACCAGTAGGCTGTATATGGTCATACCAGTAGACTATATATGGTCACACCAGTGGGCTGTATATAGTCATACCAGTAGGCTGTATATGGTCGTACCAGTAGACTGTATATGGTCATACCAGTAGACTGTATACAGTCATATTGTTTATGGTCATACCAGTAGACTGTAGATGGGCCTACTGTATATACCATTCCAGCAGACTGTATATGGTCATACCAGATATGTTTATACCAGCAGACTGTAAATGGTCATACAAGTAGGCTGTATATAATCATACCGGCAGACCGTATATGGTCCTACCAGTAGACTGTATATGATCATACCAGCAGACAGTATATGGTCATACCAGTAGACTCTATGGTCATACCAGTAGGTTGTATATAGTCATACCAGTAGACTGTTTATGGTCATTCCAGTAGTCTGTATATGGTCATACCAGTAGGCTGTATATGGTCATGACAACAGACTGTATATGGTCATATCAGTAGACTGCTCAATTTAATTGAAGTATACTGCTCAAACTATGCATAATGATTTCAAACATTAAATTTATGTTAACACAAAATTTTAGATTTTTCAAGAAAACAATCAGTTAATGGAACATTTATAGCTGTTACAACTCTGTGGTCTTAAAATAGGTATCAGAAAAGAGCAAAAACCAACAAGCTTTATAATACAGAGTGAAATTTAAAAAGAACTTAAAGTATTGTGAATTAAATCCCAAATAGTCCTAAAAGTTCTATCACAAGTCCAAAAGTATAGATTATTCCAAATGAATTCTAGTGTTATTCTGAATGAATTCCAATCTTGAAAGTGCTGATGTACCAATAGCCTGAAATAGTGCTGATGTGCTAATAGCATTGCTGTATCACAATAATATAATCCAAAATGTCTCTAAATGAATTCATAATAAATCCCAAAATAGTGATTTAGTCCAAAAGTATTATTGAGAGACCGCTCCATTGACCTAGTGGTTAGAGCATCCACCTCGGATGCGTGAGGTCGTGGGTTCGAACCCTGGCCAAGTCATACCAAAGACTTTTAAAAATGGTACTAGCAGCTGCCTCACTAGGCGCTCATCATTAAAAGGTTAGTGTTAGGACTATTCAGCCTGGTGTCAGGATAATGTGACTGGGTGGGACATCATGCTACATGTCTGCGGAATGATGCCCCAGTGCTAGACATAACTATAAACTGCCACACCAAAGACATCATAATGATATGACTGAAAAATTGTTAAAGCTATGTTAAAAATCCAAAACACACACACAGTATTATTGAACATTTTGTAATTCCAGTGAATAATTTAAATAAATAAATTGTCTCAGATTTTAACTGAACACAACTAAATTTGATTAATCTAAAAACTGATGTTGAGATAGAAATGAGTAATTCTGAAGTAATCAACATTTATATAAAAATCTAAGACAAAATAACAGAACCAGGATGAGGGTATTTTCCCATCAGTTTTGTAAAGAACTTGCTTCTAGAACATTCTTAATTTCTAAAACAAACTCAACATCTGTAAACATGTTTACCTTCAAGTATTAATGACTTAAAATCATACAAAAATCCCAAAGATGTGAGTAGCCAGGTAGACCCTAAACTCAATTACTGATCAAGGTCAGTCACATAATATAAATATATATAATGTATAATCATGGAGAAAAGCCAGCATACAACACAAATTAAATACACATAACACTGCTTAAAAAGCACTGTTGAGCCATGTCCAGTTTATATTATAATGAATACATGTACATTGTAGTGCTCAAACTAGTCTCCAATATGTTGTACAACTGCACTGAACTCAGAAAATTATTTAGACTATTTTAAGGTAATACTTAGCATTCTGCCATAGTTCTGTTGCTAATATGACTCTTACATTGTATGATCTTTTAAATCGATCACTGAGCATTGTAAGATTACCTTGCTTTATCAATCTTTTTGTCATGTTAATTGTAATAAAACTACTACAAGACATTTTGTCAAGTAAATGTTTCATTGATTTATTAAATGTCTTTTTTAATGAAATGTATTTCAAAATAACTCTTACATTAGTGACTTTGTTATAAAGCTTTGTTATTTCTGCCGTGTATATTAGCTTATACAGTACTCCCTCTTTGTAATGATGTCTGTGAATCATAGAGCATACTTCCTTATAATAAACCACCTTATAATAACATACATGATAAATATAATTTTTCTGCTGCGTAAAGAAATGGAATCCATGACCATACTACTGCAGTCGGGCTTTTCTGTGCATGTAAGGTTTCCATCACCAATATTGGCACAAAAGCATACCAAATTTAACTGATTGATGAAAATAAAATACTATAATGCTTCTGGATTGACAAGCAGCTATTGTCACTATAACATTCTGTTCAAAATAATACTAATTCTGGACATATGGAATACTACCCCTGAGTTTTCATGACTCATGATATGTTTGTCTATTCTGTGCATGTCTTTGAAAATATATAATGTGTATGCATCAGGCTGTGGAACTGGAATACATTACTTTGGACTCTTTCTGTCAGCAATTCAGCTGAGGGTCTAGGTCATATTTATAGTTTGGTTTTAGTTTTAGAAAGTTTAACATCACAATGCCACTAAATGGCAAGAGATATTAAGCAAACTAAACTAAAAAATATTTTTAAATGATTAAAGTTCAACATTTTGTAACTTTAATAAGTTATTAAGTTGAAGGGAAGCAATTAGGATTGTGTTTACGTCGTCTCATTTATGGGAAAATAAATGACTGAAAAAGTTTGAAACAGACTATATGCTTGTGAATTTCTTGACAATCTTGCTCGAGCAACAAATTGACAAGTTTGGTTAGCAGATGGTAAAGTAGGTGTAGGACAACTTCTTGAAAATTAGAAACTTGGATTGAGATGCAGTATTGTTCCAAGCTAAACATTTCTGTCTTTTAAATGTATTTATCTGTATGATTCTAAAAGATAAATATTAAATAGGTTTTTCTGGGTTAGAAGTTCAATAAGGTCATAGGGTGGGTCTTCATGTTGACATTTAGAAATCTCATTTTGATATACATTTAGAATAGAACTATGGGATATTTTTGTACACTTTATGAATATTACTTACCTAAATTATAGGACAATAGTTCTTTCTTGATACAAATTGGATTTCTGACCAAAAACAAGTGATCCAATGTTTATGGAAATGATGTTTCGTTTTACAGAAAAGTACAATGTGCAGAATAGGCTGACATGGTGGTATAACAGGAACTGTGTTGTAATGAAGGGCCCTTTAGTGAGGGAGATCTGTAAGGATTGTTATTTGCAAGATTGTGACAATTACACACACAACATTCCCTCATTATAATGCTGTCACTGGGAGCCATGGACTACACTTCCTTATAATGAGACCACCTTGTAATGAAGTACATGATACATATAATCTAACTACTACTTAATAAAATGTGATCTGTGACCATACCCACCTTATAACAATGTTATAATGAAGGGTATTATATTGAGGAAATGCCTTTTATATATATATATATATATATATATATATATATATATATATATATATATATAACTTTTTTACAGGAACTTTATGATTGTCATCAACAATTAAACTTGTTAAAGTCATATAATCAAGCTCGAATATAATGAACTAATTGGAACTTTCTGAAATACCGGTACTTCATTTTTCCCCAAGTTTTGTTTTTTCCCGTTTGCAAAGAAAATTGGTGTTTTTGTATAGATTGTACAACAGCTGAAAAAAGAAACATTCACAATGAATAATATGTATCATGCAAAAATTAGTCCATTGTTCATATCTTATATCAATAGTTTTCCTGTAATAATAGGCGACTCCATTTTTTTCGTCAGTGGCAAAATGCACCATGAACTAGTTGATTAATGAACTAATACAGAACTCTTGATCAGCTAATAATTTATTATTTATGTTGCAGCTGGTTATCATTATTTGTTGTTTCAGAATTTGTTATTCCCATATCAAGTTTATCATGAATAAGAAACGTGAATTTTGAAGTTTGAAAAATTGTTCATTATGTGAGTAAATGTTTGTTCCTACATTCATTAAAATCCAGGTTAACTGTTTATTACTAACCTGTTTGCATGTAAGAAACCAACTTCCTTGGATACTAAATTAATTATGTGGTAGTAACTCTTTACAAAAAAGATGGATCAATAAATTAAATTATTTTTAGGACAATGTGAAGTTTCTTCGCCTTGGACGCACATCTAGGATTCATCCAGACATCCAACCATTTTCAGTTGATCACCTGATAAGGGGGATAACTACAACAGCAGAAGTGCAACAGTTCTTTGATTCACAGGTATTAGTCATATTTCCAAATATATCAATGCTGGAAGACTGTTTTGACCCAAGAGTCGTCTCAACATTAGTACATCACCTTTGTGCATTAATACACAAGCATGTTTACTTTATCCTACCTAATATCAATTATCACAGACTTAAGTCCAATCAAAAACAAGCTGTAGTCAACCAGACTATAATGCAGTTCAGATGCACTTTATTGTAATGTTGTCAGTACATTGTGACATCTGCCAGGTGTTACATTCTAACATCAGCCCTGTGTTCCATCTCTACAAGTTAAGAATTCCTGAGACTTCCTCCTACATATTAGGTAAAACTCTGCATGTTTGGAAAAATATAGCAGTAAATGCAACATGAATTGAGTGTGATGCAGTTATTAAAGCATACAGTAGTCTCCAATTGATATATTTTTACAGCCAAATCTACATTCTTGTGGTGGTGGTGTTATCCTTCTGATGGGAGGTAACCCAATGTGAGAAGTATGAGGCAGGTGTAGCACATGAATTTTGGATAATACACTTGGTACCAGCTACTTCTGAGGTATGTGAGAAGCAGAAAGAACTGATTTTTACAAGTGGCTGTGTAAGACAGCTTCATTTCCTCTCAAATTGAATGTGGAGTGTGACTGAAGAATGTGGACAGATTAATGCTTAAAAGAGGTGTCAGACCATTAATGCACCTTTATTTTGACTTGTCCAAATTTAATGAGTCACTTTGAATAGTTTGATGTCGGAATTATTTTTGTGAACTTAGCTAAGAAACTTTTATGAAAATGTACTACAGGGAAAATAAATTTATATAAAAAATTTTGAGCCTATATTTCAAGTATTTAATTGTTTAAATATTAATTTTTGTATTATTACTTTTTAAAGAATTTTAATATCTTATCTTTCATCTTTTATCTTGTGGTACTATATGTTTACATTTATTTGGAAGGGTTTATCTTCCTGAAGATTTTGTAATTCTTTCCACTGAAATAGTGTTGTACTAATGTTCCATCAAAACATATACATACATGTGCAGCATTGATTTTTTAGTGCTAATGTACATGAATTTGAAAATAGTTTTGAAAATCTTACACTTTCTAGGACAGACTACAACAATATGTTCTTTATTCTTGAGGTCAGTCTTGTTGGTATAAGGTTGTTTTTCCTGAATAGGGAATAGGAGTGCCCTGTGAGAATGTTCCAGTTTAAATGGGCTAATCACTAAATGTGTATGTTATGTCTTTTGAAATCAAGCCTAAGACTCAAGTTAAGCTTGTGCTTTTTCTGTCAATATTGAGTTGAATCTTGTTTATTTACCTTGAATCTTATCAATTAAATACAAAGGGATATTGTAAAGTGAATTCATTATTGTTTATTTACCTTGAATCTTATCAATTAAATACAAAGGAATATTGTAAAGTGAATTCATTATTGTTTATTTACCTTGAATCTTATCAATTAAATACAAAGGGATATTGTAAAGTGAATTCATTATTGTTTGAGATGCTAACTATGAAGATCCAACAAAGAAAAACTGTGTTCTTCCTGTAAAAGCAATGGGACCCTTCCTCAGTACATGAACTTATTTATTAATGAAAATGTCATTTGGTGCAAAACCACAATAATTGATACCCACAAGAATACATATACAGTAAAACCCCTCAAAACTGGAAACCTTTTATCTGTTTTTTAGAAGTTTTCGATTTACTGAGGTTTTTGCATAAGTGGGGGAAAAAGTCTTTCTGAGTATGTATGTGACGAGAGGGCGAGAGAGAGAGAGAATGCAATTTTGACAGAATCATTGTCTGTGCATGTAAGAGTGCACAACATTATGCAAACTAATTTTTATAAATTTTATTTTAAATACATTTACTGCAATTTTACTGCAAGTACATTGGAATTATGAATGAAATCCACAATGTTTAAATACTCTATATAATTCATAATGTTCAAGAGCCTGGCTAGAAGTCATGGAGCGTTGTTTGTTGTTTCTGACATCATTCTTTAACTAATATGGCTTGTGTTAATGACTCCATGTCTTGTGCTGTAGCCAAAAAACGGTCATCCTTAGCAGTTGCAAACTTTTTTAATCTCTATAAGATATAAAACTTACAAGTATATTGTATCACTGCTAGGTGATTCAGAGTATACATTCTCATCATCGTCATATTTATCGCTTTCGTCATTGGCCTGATTGCTTTCAGGTAACCACGACACAAGTTCACTTTCCCAGTCATCAGAATTATCATCAACCAGAACATCATTGTCAGAATTATATAGGCACTCAGGGTCAATGTCCAGTCATAATTCATGAGCCAGTCAAGCCAAGGGAATTTCATCCTTATCGTCATCCTTACTGACATTTTTATTCTCCGCATTAATAGGGAAGCCAGCAACTTCAAAGACTTTGAGAATACTGCTTTGTTGGTTTCAGTTTGCAAAGCATCAAAAGTGAGGCCAGTACCTGGCTAATAAAACCCTGATATTAAAAAAAAAACAAGTAACCAATGTTCTATTGCTCATGCTGTGTTTGTGTGCATATCAAGTATTGTTTAACCTCTCATATCCTTGGGACATTTTCTGGGTCTTCTGTTAACCGTCATTAATTTATTGTAACATGTGTCAGGAATTTAGCAGCCAAAATCTATTTCCAACTTTCAGATAAGTTTTGGTTTTATGGGTTTTTTTAAACATTATGTTGAAATTTGGGATTGAAATTTGTTTCAGTTTTCACAGTTGAGGGTTTCTGTTTACTGGAGAAATAATGATGATATTAAAGAAGGAAAAATTCAGGAATGAAAGAAATTTTCAGCCTTGATTTGAGGGGATTCCAGTATACTGAGGTTTCAGTTTTGAGGAGTTTCACTGTAAATGAATTCAGATAAAGCAGTTCTTAGATCATGGGTTTAAATCTGAGCAAATTTTGATAAATTGTTCCTATTCATGTTACCATGGTAAAGCTGGATACACTGGAACTGGATCAAAGGGATCATATTTTATTTAGTGTTAACACTTTTTTTACAGATGATAGTTGCTACAAGCTGTCTTGGCACAAGTCATCCACTGTTTTTCCATAGGAAGTTTGATGTATGTATTGTAGACGAGGCTTCCCAGGTGCTTCAGCCTGCATGTCTGGGGCCACTCTTCAGTGCCGAGAGGTTCATCTTGGTAGGGGATCCCAAACAGCTGGCACCTGTGGTACGGAGCAAGGAAGCAAGGTAAATCTGACCCAGTATGTACAACACTTGAGCATGTAACTCCAACTCAAGCCCAGAGCCATAAAATCAGATATGATACAGGGAGTTTGGTTTCTGTACAATTATTTGTGTTGTGAAGATTTTTCCTATTTAGGGTCAGAACGTTTGGTCATTTGTCCTATATTGATGAATGTATGTAGGTCATTACATTGATCCTGTATTGCAGTGAGCTTACTGTTTATATTCCCAAATGATTTTTCTAGGCTGAAATTTAGAAATATCTTGAATTTTTCCAAACATTCCACATTAGTCTGTTGACACCATCAAGTTTAGCAATGGACCTTCCTAGTCTGTACTTTTTGCTTGAATGCATCACTATTAAAATCAGAGTTACATAACCTCTGGTTCAACAAGTGGTCAAGTACTGAGACAGATTGATCCTAAACTTGGAATGTTACAGAATATTCTATCCAGAGATTTGATAGAAGATGGATTATATCAGTTGTCTTGATATTAAGATCAATAAATTGAATTTATTTATTGCCATCTGCCAAAAATCGGAAACTTTATACAGACGTTCCAACATTCATTCTGTAACTTTTAATGTTTAGTTTTTCTCCAACTCTACCAGTAATATAAAAATAAAATGAAGCAGAGAACTACTTGTTGGTCTTGGAATTTTCCTGTAACTGAGTAAAAAGGATATTTGGACCTGATGGATGTGTTAACCATGTTCACTCTCTCTGCACCATATTGCTGAAACAAGACCTCCCTATTTATCCTAATTCTCTATTTTGTTTTCTTTCGTTAGATAAAAAGCTAAAAAATGAAACAGCAAAGCAAGCACGGCAGTGGATATTCTATCAGTCACTTGGTTTTGGAGTTATGCCCTTCAACTGTTCTAGTACCAAGGATAATACAGAAAATGAGGAGCCAGGTGTGTAATATAGTTCTGATAGCCCCTCTCAGATGGCACAAGTCTTGGGTGAACAAATTAAGATGATCTAGTAATAGACATACCCTAGAAATTTCTATCATTTCTCTACCTGCTGAAGCAACCTTGATGTCAGTTTTTCTGTTCTGGCCCAGACAGGCTTCTCCTGCTAGCTTGAATCTTATCTGGAGAGCCATAAAAGAAAGGATTTCATTCCTTCGATCTTGGAAAGGATTTTGTGAGCCAGAAGGCCATCTACTTTGAAGGCCTATGAAGGAAATTGGACTAGTACAAGGGCATCAAGATTGTCCCATTGCAGTCCTCGATCTCTCAGCTTGTTTCCTCAGGCTATTTGAGCAGAAAAGTTAGCACATAGTATGATAAGGTGAATACCATTCTGTGATCTCTGACACATTCATACGTCATGGGAGAGGAGAGGTATGACCTGTTTGGCTTCCTTGCCAATTTTCACCTGAATCAAACACTGTCAGTCAACCTGTTCCACCACTAAAATTTTCATGGGGTTGTGACTTGGTTTGACTTGGACAAGTTTGAGCTCCAGGAAAGAACCTCATTGAAGCTGCTTTCTTAATGCCTTAACTTTGGTCCATCGAGTGAGTCGAATGCTCTTTTGTTGACCCCAACATCTCCATTTCGCATTGGATGGTTCTGAGGTCCTAATGGTGCAACTGCACTTCATAGCCAAGAACAGGACACCATCTACAGGCAATCAGAAGATGGTAATTTTCTTGCCTCTCTTTGATTGATATGTCATGAGAGCTGACAATGTAAGATTTAATCTGTGTACTCAGGTACTACTTGAAATGCATGGTAAGGAGTCATAGGTCCCAAAACAACTCCTTTTTTGGTAATGGTTGGGAAATACGATGTATCCCCCAAAGCTTTACTGTCTTGTCATAAATGCATGATATGCTCAGCATACTTTGTAGTTGCTCATCACCAGACTTGAGATTAAAGCAATCTCTAAGGCTCTCATTCATATGGAACATTTTGATCCAAGACGTCATTGAAACCATCTGATGGCATTCACAGTCAACCTTATTGAGTTTCTGTCTCCTTGATCTAGCACGGTGTAAGGGAATTGAATTTCGTAGGTGTTGTGATTGCAGCATGGACAACCACAGGGATGCACAAGTGTGAAAGGTATGTTGTGTAATATTATAAAAATTATGGAAAAATAGTCCTTTTATTTTGGAAATCAGCATGTGAATTTTGGACATCAAATCTTATGACATGCTGAGTCACCAGATCACATGCATTTTGGAGCAGAGATATCAATGAAACAGTATTTGTGCACTGTGAATAACAACTGTACATAAAGCTTGTTGAAGCTGGTTTTGCTAGCTAATCACATGCCCCATTTGACAAAAGACTGCGAAGGGGGGGGGGTTCAGCACAGAACACGATCCATACATAGATATGGAACAGATTAAACTTGGTCTGCACATTAATGCTTATTCAGCTAGAGGAGGCATCTTATGAGGATTTTGATTTCAATGGAGACCAAACAGTGGATCAGGAAGAAAGAGAGACATATTATGTTGGGTAGATAGTGAATTATTGTGATTTTCCCTGTTTTGATGACAAGGTGGGACATCCCCACTTTAGTTAAAATCCTGGCAGCATCTCTGCAGCCACCAAAGTTGATGACATAATCTATTCACAAGTATGAGTTCATAACTTTCACTAAATACACTATATATTTTTTCTTTAAAGAAAATATTATTCATTTTTTATTACTTTATATTGATGTCATGTGTCACATGATTGTTGGCTGTTATGGAAGAAGTTAGTGATGCAGCATGACCATTGTAGAGGTTGTATGCTCATGCATTTCCTCCTACTGTTACCTATTTGCCTATTGTTAATGTAATTGGGGAATTGTTACCTATTTGCCTATTGTTAATGTAATTGGGGAATTGTTACCTATTTGCCAATTGTTAATGTAATTGGGGAATTGTTACCTATTTGCCTATTGTTAATGTAATTGGGGAATTGTTACCTATTTGCCTATTGTTAATGTAATTGGGGAATTGTTACCTATTTGCCTACTGTTAATGTAATTGGGGAATTGTTACCTATTTGCCTACTGTTAATGTAATTGGGGAATTGTTACCTATTTGCCTACTGTTAATGTAATTGGGGAATTGTTACCTATTTGCCTACTGTTAATGTGATTGGGGAATTGTTACCTATTTGCCTATTGTTAATGTAAGTGGGGAATTGTTACCTATTTGCCTATTGTTAATGTAATTGGGGAATGTTTTTGATGGAGAAAGTTAATATTTCAGTTAAGTTATCCCTCTCTGAAAATACTTACCTCATAACAATATAAACCCATCCCACACCTCCACGTAAATGCTTAAACTGGTAAATGTCCATTATTTGGGTAGCCATCTAGTGGTGGTGAGGGGCAGTTAGTTTGTGATATATAGATGGGAAATTTGAAATTTTCATCTCTGTGAGGGCTGAATTCAAGATGCAGCAGAATTAACATAAACTTTGTTAAAACTGTCCACTGTCCCTCCAAAATATAACTTATACAGGTTTCTTCATTGTACAATGTTAATCTCGCTCTCCCTCTGACCCCCCTCCCTCTCTCACTCATAACTGTTTTCTCACAAAAACAGATAGCAGTCACTTGGGACACACATCACAAGGAAAAGAGGCATTTAGCCTAAAGAAAGTAGTACAGTGTGACCCCACTATAGCACGCTCCGTTATAACACGAATTCGGATATAACACGGTCGTGGTGTGGCTTCCGAAATTTTATATACATGTATTTTTCTCGTACACGAAAAAAAATTCTTTCTTAAAAGTACGAAAAAAACCAAAAAATGTTTATTATCATTTTAGGGAAGAGATTGCGTATGAATAATACAAGATGATCATGGCGTGGATCCTGAAATTTTATATGCATTTTTCTCATACAAGAAAAAATAATATTTTCTTCTTAAAAGTACGAAAAATAACGTGTAAAAAGGTTATTCAGGAATCGCGCTGGGCTTCGCCAATGTCACAAAATGCGATTTTTTTTTCCTTATTGGCAGCAAAATACACCATCTGGCAAATTTTGTTTTATTGGCGACATTGTTGGCTGTTTAAACTTGTATATACAACCATCGGTTTGGAGTGGAGAAATTCAGAGGCCCTATGAAAGAAAGCCACAAAGTCGATATAAAATGCACTGAAATTTCTCTATTGTTACATAAACAAATTCTTTGTCCATATTGACAAACCATCTTAACAGTGCATTGTTATATCGTAATCCGCTTACGTTGACATCTAGCATGAGTACTGTATGTTTTGAGATATCCGCTTTTTTTTCAAATTTACATTTTTGGTAGTGGAGATCAACTGGACAATGGAAATTATCTCATAATCTATCTTTCGTCGGATTTTCAGCCGCTCACTAGTAACTAATATATTTACATAGACTGACATTTGTATGTGGATGGTAAGTAAAATTCCTCTTCTTTTCACACAGAATTAAACCCTTTAGAACATTCACATTTTCTGTAGTAATCCCTGTCATCAAACCAGAACACCTGCATCTCTATCGTCGATTTACCCTTTCTTTAAATTTCTGACGCATGCATGGAAGGCAGCATCACTCCACTACCACAAATGTAAAAAAAAAAAAAAAAGCAAGTCCTCACTTGTCTATTCAACAGGCAGGGAGGAACAGTCACTACAATTGACCATACACGGCCAATTCATTTAAAACAAATGTACCCAGATAAAATAGTAGCTGAAATTTCAAAGAAAACATTACCTTTGAAGCACCGATTGTAATGAAAACGTACTAAGCAAATGGGAAAAATCAGTCTCAATCATGCAATACAATTTTTTGATGTTGCTGCCACAATAAGAAACGGGCATTTGTTTGGTTCTCCAAAGCTGTCCTTTAGTGGCAACTTCAATAACGCATGTACCCTTCATCAAAGAAAGCTGAATACAATCTTCAATAAAAACAAAGAACCTTTCTTCAAAGGAAGTCAGTACCGAACTTAAATAAAAGCAATGAAATCTGATGGATTGTTTGTTTCCAATGTGACTGGAACACTTTTACTGTGCTGTGAAAGTTTCCTTTTTACAGGAAAAAAGTTTATGCTTACGAACTCTACCGACGGCGCTTTAGATGCAAACTTTTACCGACTTGGGACATACTGAAAGGTAAACGTGCTTCATCATTCATTACGTGATTTTGCTATTTTTTTCCACTGAATTCAGACCTATATGACCTGTGACAAAATTATTGAATATTTTAAATCTGTGTGTGTGCATATTTTCGTTGGAATTACTTGTATTCTGGATTCAATGTATGTGACATGATTCGCGGGTGAGTACACGGTGTTGATACTTTATTCATTGCTATACATTAGACATGTATATATAAACAGTATACATATATATGTACCAAAGCATGGTTCTCTGAATAAAGTAAAACATTATATATACCTTCTCTGTTTTCACTACAGGTGTATTTCTCATTTAATATGCATCAATTTAAGATGATAACTGTGCCAATGAAGCATGTATTTTGCGCCTGCATTTATTACCTACACCCCCACCCACCCACCCGCACATTTTTTCGGGTACATGCATCATTTTATTCAGCTGACCTGGTTGCTTATAACACAGTTCGGTCTATAACACTGTCTGGTTCTATGGCTCCCAACAACCGTGTTATAGCGGGGTCAAAACTGTATTTAGTATTTTCTTTATTTTACAAATTAAGGTTTGTAATGTTTATTACATTTGTAATGTTTTTTACATTTGAAATGTTTCTTAGTCCATATTGGATAATTCATTCTTTCTCTCAGTAAAGACAACTGTTACAGTCTCTGTATAGTGTTGATAAAGTTCATCTGGAGTAGATTTGATGCTAAACAAGGAAATACTTGGTGTAGTTAAATTTGTCAGATTCACCTAAACATCAGCCACTCATTTTGCTCATGTTCATTCACACTGAAGTCATCATTTCTGATTCACTTTTGTTGAAATGAAACTTTTAACATGTTGTATGTCAGTGTCACATGGTTGAAATAGACTAGATAATTTTGTTTTGGTTTGCATAGTAGGTGTTTCTTAATTGAATCATTGGAGCAGAACAATTTTCATGTCCAATTGAAAATCCCTATAGTGGCATAGTTTCTGATAGCCATACAAACCAGTTTGTTCATCCAGGTGAGTGGCACTTGTTCTACCAAAGTTGGATAACTAAGACCTATATTTATTTTTGCTCCATGGAATGATTAAAATATTTCACACCATTCATCATGACTTGTAAGCTTTTTACAGGATTGGAACAGAGTAGGAGTGTCTCATCAGCTTGTGAAATTGATACACTGAAAATCAGATTCTGTTAATATTGTATGTTATATAACCATATAGTGGTGATCTGCTTACTTCAGCAAATTAAAGTCCTTTTTGCAAAATAGATTTCGTTTGATTTTGTTTTTACCAGCTGTACAGAAAGTAAGCATTAACATGATAATATGATTGTGATGTGCATGTATTTATACCATCTTGAAGAACTGAGATATACATGTATTTGCACCATATTGAATGAAAAACTTAATGGAAGTAGTCAAATGAGTACAAACCCATTTCCTTCACAGAATTGACTGCCTTCCATTTATATGAAAGATATACAGTAAAAAATAAAATTTTTCTTCATTTATCAATATAAATCAGTCTGAATTTTTGTTTTAAAAAAAACATGTTGTGCATGCGTACTTAGTCTTACAATATTTGGAGTGACAGTACACCTTTAAACTGGAGAGCCTCCAACATGCACAAAAGGAAGGTAACTCTTTTCGTACGGACATGCATGGAATAGGAGATATTGCTTTGCTGCATTTGTTGTTTACATTGCTGTTTTTCTTGACAATTATCATCACTCATTTTAAGTCAAATTTTTGTCTTGCCTGTGAAATGCAAGACATAGATGTTATTCTCAATTTAAAAACTGCGTATTTTACACTGGTCACAAGGTGCTTGTAGGTATTCCATCCAGTTGTTTGGTGATTATTTGTAAAAAAATTGTTTCAACATATTAAAGCACAGGACAAAGGTGGTGTGGGAACTTATCTGATGGATTTATCAA
The DNA here is from genome assembly GCA_016617855.1 of Megalonaias nervosa. NCBI lineage: Eukaryota > Metazoa > Mollusca > Bivalvia > Unionida > Unionidae > Megalonaias > Megalonaias nervosa. Next base: position 23,836 of record JAECUM010003825.1, read on the forward strand.
AACCTTGTAAACTGAACAATTACCCAAGGACTTGAACTATAGACATTATATGAGCCCATTACAACATATGATTTTTAACTCTATTTTGCGGCAGTGTGTCAGATCTGTATAAAAACTATATGCAGCCTAGGCCCTAATTATAAAGAAAGAACATAGTAATAACTCACCTTTATTATCATCCTCTAATACGTGTTTGAAGATATTGTTCCAGTTTCAACAAAATTTGTATAAAAAAAAAAATTCTTAAATTGAGATACTGCATTATCTTGCTTCTGACATTTCAGGCAATATTAGGATTTATGTGAGAGGTAGACCATTACATGGGATGAAAAAATAACTCTGATTTTACAATTGCACATATCGGAGTTATAAAGAAGCAACTTTTTGGGGGATGTTTGGAGGAAATTCTTTTCAGCCTGTAGATCAATAGTCCTTTGAAGGGATGATTGTTACATTTGACATTTCCATACTGAATAAGAAAACTTATCAGAGAAAGAAGCCATTTAGTTTATTAAACAAAGTACCTTAGATTTACTCATTGAATAATTGTTAAGAGAAAGTCAGAGTATAATTCTTTTAACAAATGTTCACAGTAGACATTCACTCATTCCTTTAACTTCTTCCAAGATTTTATGTGTGGACTAGAAATTCTTTTTATAGCAAGCAGGTTTTCATGCTAATCAAATTCACACAAAACAATGACAAGAAAAAGAAGGAAAACTGGGGGGGGGAAATTATTTACTTGCTACTAGGTGGGAGTGTATTTTAACCAAGTTTATATTAAATGGGTTTGACTGCATATATTTTCCATGAAATTTCCATATGCATTTTCTGCTGTTACAGAACTCTGGGAATGGATGACAGCCTATTCAGTCAACTTGATGGAAGCTCAGAAGGAGGAGCCACATTTGAATTGGACCACCAATACAGAATGAACAGGTATGAGTACAACCAGTATGAACAAGTGCCCTACTAATTAAAGTGAATTGACAGTACTGTATATACTCCCTTATAAATTGAGTCCAACTGCAAACTGCACTGACCCAGATCTGTCATCAGATAATGTTCTCGGTCTATACAGTTCAGTAATCAGTCATCAGTATAACAAGCAACATAGACCCATATCTGCATGGATTTCATGGATTTTGTGGTTGTTACAAGTCTCAAGATACAGAAATACATGTGAAGAATGCACAAATTTTAATCATTTTAAAAACAAGATTATAATACTGAGAGAAATATATGAATTAAAAGTAGTGAGAGAGTAGGGGAATGAATACCTATTTAATCACATTTAGTAATTCCGTATTAAGCGCATGACAGGAAGATTGCATTCATCCAAGTTACATGGGAATAGAACATTTTATTTAGTAAAATGTAAAGTCAAATTTAAAATCTCCACAGCATCAGTTACAGCACATTTTTTTAGTATCAGTATGGATTTGTCTCACAATTATTTTACAGTCTTTTGGAGTATCATCTGGTTTAATCCCCCATCTTCACTAGCCATGGTTCTGATAACCCTATCTACACCTTGGCATATTGAGCAGATATTTATGTGCTTCTGGTCTGTGAATTTCATTGGATGCGACAGCAAGCCACCGCATCCAGTCAAAATTAAGTTGTTCAAATTTGAACACTGTTCCTACGTGATTGAGACAAGGGGAGCACACAACTTGAATGAACTGATAAATAGGCAATTTTCCAGTGCCGGTCCGTGTTTGTACAAATATCTTTCACTCAAATACACCTGTAATGGCTTCATTCTTGTCATAGTCATACATTCGATGTTAAACTTACAAAGTATCCTTTTTAGGTCAATTGCCACCACCGTTTTCGGCCAATGTACAATGCACCATGCTATTGGCTAGTTGGCATTAGATACTGAGGGAGGCAACACATGAAATCCAATAGATGTTGCTAGGACAAAGCACCAATATAGCTGTTCGATCCGCCAAGGTGTAGATAGGGTTATTGGAACCTTGGCTAGCGAAGATGTTAATCTCCTTGAATTTATCATGCAAATCATCCAAAAACAAAACTGGAGTCTCATCCATATTGCCAATCAGATGTATTGGATGATCATGTTTTTCCTGCATTGCATATAGATGAAATGGTGAAAATGGTTTAATTTTCTTTTAATGGTCGCCATGTAATGTCAGGGCTAGGGAAGTTTGCATTCAGAATGCCAGGTTATAATGCAACTTAAACTTGCAACCAGTCTCTAGAAGCACAGAAATCTTTATTGTGCTGTTTAATGAAAGCATTAGCCTTGTTGATGAAACGATTGGAAGAAACATAACTACATGTCTGCTTACAGCAGTCCCATTGTACAATGCATTCAACGACCTTAAGAGGGTAGCTCAGCTTCCATCGACCTTCTCTGTAATTTCCACAATGCTCTTTGTGGTTGATGAATGACCTGTTCTTATCCATCTGCAAATGTTCTTGCCACATAAAATTTTTAGATCACAGTATTCATTCCACGGACTTTTGCATAATCAGGTATCTGCTGCTTTGAGCAAATGTACAGCTACCATGTGTCTCTAGTTTGTTGCTGGTTTCACTGCCATTGTTGTAAGGTGGGTCTCATGATTTCAGTTCCAACTGGGGAACTGGTGGTGGTGGACTTTTAACTCTGGTTGTAGACTTGAACAGTGAGAATAACTTTGGGGAATCTGGCTGTACATGTGGTAGAGGCGAAGCTGTACAAAAACAAATGACCTCCTGGAAATATTCCTTGTTATATTCGTCATTTTGGAACCATATGATCACTCGAATTGTACCTGCCTTAATTCATTTCATGGTCATGGTCTCAAAGTCATGTTTTGAGTTTGGTTGCATTGTTAATTCAGCGATGAAAGGTAATACGAGTAAGTAGGAGTAGCCTTTAATTGTCCTATTATATGCATGTATGAAGAGTTTAGCTTGTGCTTGGGTTATCATTTTGTATAGCTAATTAAAATCTAAAGAGAACAGCAAACAACAAATTTACCTCATTCACTGCTAATCACCTGAGCTTGTATCAGTTGTTATCATTGCCTTTGTTTACATTCCAATTTGTACTTGGACATTCATAATGGGACTTACATTTCAGTTATGACCTCTTTTGGTATTGAAAGGACTTCAAAGAATAAACTAATTACATTTTTAAATATGTAAAAAGATTTTATCAAGTTTTCTGCAGTGTCAGTTTTATTGTCCAGTATTTTACTCCTAATTTTCAAAATTTGTGCTCAAAATGTTCAATTTTGGGAGCACCTGTATAAGAGACAAATGAACTACCTTCAGTGTGAAAGATGCTGTCTTAAGGGCAATGCCTAAATTACATTAAGAATAACTGTGGTATTATGTTGGCAAGAAAAAAATTTGTGAAATTCACACATATCGCTATGTCTAACAAATATTCTCAGGACTGCTGGAATGGCTGAATAGTGACAGTTGGGATGAAAATTATAATATTTGGATTCCAGATAAACAGCACCTGAATTGTTTAAACTACTTACAAAAGAGATTAATATTTTCATTAAAATGTTTGCTTGTAGAGAAATTATGAATTTAAGTAACAAGTTGGTATACAATGGCTGTTTAAAGTGTGGCTCAGTGATAGTGGAGACCCAAGCTCTCAGTCTGCCCAGGAGAGAATCCATACAGCAGGTGAGAAATGATTCAGCATTATTTTATATCTGTTATTATTTTATGCTTTATAATTGGAGATATCCCATTCTTGTGTCTTTGTCCATCTGTCTGTAATTCTGTCTCCTGAACCATTGGTGGAAATTCACTAAACTTGGTCTTTTGTTTGTCCATATGGTAAGCATGTACATTTGAGGTATTATCTTTTGTTCCTTTTCACTTGAGATTGCTGGGAAGGAGTCACTTGGGATACCTGAGAAGAGGTCCCGCACTTGGGGTACCTGGGAAGGGTTTAAAGGATGCAGTGTAATAAACTGTGGCTGTTAAAGTTTTCCAAGTTGGTAGACAAAAAAATCTTCAATATTGGTTTTGAATGAGTCATTTAAGAGATGCATGATATCTGAGTGATTAATGTTTGAGTATATGGTCATGTTTAGGTTGGACCTAACTGCAAATAATGTTGATGTAACAGGATTGGGACTAGATTTCAGGGAAGACACTAAAAGCAATTTTGTGAATAAGATGTTTATTTATATTGTGGTTGAAAAATTATTAAATCTGACATCAAACTTGTGCACATAAAACCAACAGTGGATTTAACAAAATGATTTGCACGGAGTTACAACTGACATAAGAAAATAATATTGTCCTTAACTGGAACGAGTAATCAACAAGAATTAATGAATAGAAATTATAAACAAAAATGGTTAATTTGTGGATCTATCACCATGGATGATCAGTGTTTAGAAATTAACACAAAAATAAAAGTTATATTTACCTCCAAGTTTATCAAAGTATGAATTTTCACAATTAGGAATATGTGATGATTATTCACCAAGGTTGGTATCGAATTTGTACGACTACAATAATATTTGATGCACAAGTTGAGTCTGGATTATATACAAGCATATGAATTGGTTTAACTGTATGTGTATACCGGTATCTTACATGGGCAGCCCAAGCATATGCATTGGTGTGACTGTATGTGTATACCGGTATCTTACATGGGCAGCCCAAGCATATGCATTGGTGTGACTGTATGTGTATACCGGTATCTTACATGGGCAGCCCAAGCATATGCATTGGTGTGACTGTATGTGTATACCGGTATCTTACATGGGCAGCCCAAGCATATGCATTGGTGTGACTGTATGTGTATACCGGTATCTTACATGGGCAGCCCAAGCATATGCATTGGTGTGACTGTATGTGTATACCGGTATCTTACATGGGCAGCCCAAGCATATGCATTGGTGTGACTGTATGTGTATACCGGTATCTTACATGGGCAGCCCAAGCATATGCATTGGTTTGACTGTATGTGTATACCGGTATCTTACATGGGCAGCCCAAGCATATGCATTGGTTTGACTGTATGTGTATACCGGTATCTTACATGGGCAGCCCAAGCATATGCATTGGTTTAACTGTATGCATTTACCGGTATCTTACATGGGCAGCCCAAGCATATGCATTGGTTTAACTGTATGCGTTTACCGGTATCTTACATGGGAAGCCCAAGCATATGCATTGGTTTAACTTTATGCGTTTACCGGTATCTTACATGGGAAGCCCAAACTTGAAAGATAAGATCCTCCCTCTGGTCAGCAGCAAATGTTAATTTAAGAAAGATTTGAATACAAGCTACACCCACACATCAACAATATTATAATGCAGGTCCCCCAGGTATTATTATTAGAGAAGTACTGTGTGTAGTTAATTACAGTTTATGATTCTGTGGGGGAGGGAGTTAAAATGATATTTTTTAAATTTATCAATATTTTAAAGCATGGGTATTTGTCAATGGCAAGCCATGAAATTAAAGTTGCCCTACTTCTTGTGTCATTACAGTTGTTAATTCTTGTGTCGTTACAGTTGTTTTTGTTGCCATTGACATCATTTTCTTCTTCAATATTTTTATCATCATCATCAATTATTATCATCATCATTTTCATTTGCATAGATTGTAAATCCATTTTAAAAAATTTCTGTATTCCTTTTAGTAAATTTCAGTATCAGTAAATTAGGTTTTTTTCTAGGTGACCTTTTATAATAGCCATCACAATGAAGTATTTTGCCAAGTCTCTCAGTCTTATTTGCTTGAGTGGTGATCTCATTGTAAAAGACACCAGCTTATTAAGGACAAAATTAATGGGTCATTTATTGTCTCAGTCTCTATTACCTCAATATAAATGACACCAGCTAATAAAGGACAAAAGTAATGAATCCTTTTTCTAATTTCACATTCATATTCATCCTTTGTTATTGATGTAAAGGACAAAATTGATGAATTATTTATCTTAATTGCACTTTCACGCTCAACCTCCATTACTCCATTGTAAAGGACATTAGCTATTAGAAGACAAAATTAATGAATCTTTTATTCTGACTTCACTGGCGTATTCTATTATTGATAAAGAGGACACCTGCACATTAAGTACAGATTATTCTGGTCTCTAGAATATCCTTTAGAGAGGTCATACTTTATTATTGGAAAGGCTGATGTAGTGACAGATGCTAGTTTTATTTGTCTTATTAATGATATTCATGTTAGAAATGACTGTTCTGCATAATCTGGACATTAAAGAGAGGACATTTGCTTGAAACGAGTGAATAATGGAAATATTTTATCCAGTGGGTGTAAATACTTAAGTTTGTCACCCACAAGATTAATTATATCTGTTATTCACTCAGAGTAAGCAAATTTTCTTTTTATTTTATGCTCAGACATATTGACTATCAATATGTAGAACAGACTGAAAGCAGATTTCTTACTGTACCCATCACAATATCATCAGCAGTGTACTGTTATCTTTTGTAGTAGTAACCTGATTCTCCTTCTAGTTCATTGCAAAACAGCTCATTAAAAAAGTTGAAGAGAAAAGATTGAATATTTTTCGATTCTAACTTAGTTTATTGCGAGATGGCCATACTTGCCACTAGACTTTGCAAGTGTCTAAAACTATCACAGATTTACTGGTTATTATGTTATCAACTTGCAGTGAAAATATTTATTGTTTTTCTTTCCAGTGAATTATCACAGTTATTTAACTTGGAAACAGTAATTCATGACCTGGCATAAAATAATACCATATATACTCACTTGTAAGTCAGGTACAAATGGTATACACCAATATCTGCCAATAGTTCTATCTCTTTGGAGTTTGTTAGGAGTAATCAGTAGAACAAGCAACATAGACCCAATTTACCAGCACATTATGAGATGGTAGATCAGGGTCTATGTTGTTTGCAGTTGAGCGTGACTTATGAGAACATTTAAGTGAAAATCACAGACTTTGATCTCCTATCACATAATGTGCAAGCTTATATGGGTAAATACAGTTTGTTTGAATTAATCAGCAGAACAAATAACAGACATAAATGCTGATGTACTGGTGCATTATGTGATGGAGATCAGGGTTGTTGTTGATTGCAGTTGTGAGTACATGTGACATGTCTGACATTTCCATGTGACATGTATTTCAGGACCTAGACAAATGTCCTTGGTTGAAGCATGTCACTGACACAGAATTGGAAAAAGCTGTTGTATTCCTAGATACAGAAAAGGTAAGTAGAATTCTGGATTGTCAAGATGCTTAATTCTGTTTCAGTGTCAGGAGTCGGTTCATTTACACCTCTTTAGTTTGGGTTAAAGATCTAGTTCCCTGATCTTTTTCTTTGAATACCAGAGCAGTGAGTGAGACACAATGACATTGTTATAGATAAGATAGTACTTTATTTTGCCTTTTGGTATAACCCCATTTTACTCAGCAATGTAGACTAGGTAGTTCAGTGGTTAGCTTGTCACATTCACAACTGAAAGGATGCTGGTTTAAATTCTGCCATCAGATCAGCCTAGATTGCCTACTGTAGTGTGTCCTTGATCAAGCACTTGACTCTTAATTTGCCTATGTAAATAATCTACATGTGTGTGTTGTGTCATAAAACAGAAAATATCTTCTGGTACAGTTTGTTGACAAGTTATATTTAAGTGAAGACTGCACCAATTTGTTATTTTAGTCTTTCTTTTGAAAGGCTGGATATTGGTACAGTTAAACCAATCTTGAGAGAGAAGGTGAAATAATTAGCATCAGTCAGGTGTGTCAAGTGAGTATCAGTTCCAATGTGGGGAATATATTGCATGGTGAAATAATTAGTATCATGTTTCTAGAAAGTAATAAATCTCTGATGTACCTTGTAGTCTAGAAAGATTTATGGAACAATAACTATTTAGGATTCTTTATTTTTAACAAAGGAATTACCATCTATATTTGCTTAGGTTTATGTTGTTGCTGTTCTTTATATGTACATTTTTAAAACAAAACTTTTAATTGGCACCATATAGCCAGTATTTCCTTGACATGCCATCAAGGCCTAATACATGCATACATATATACATCTATACCATGTTAGTGGTTTCTTGGTTTTGCAGTGTGACAACATCTTAAATTGCAGTTAAACAAACAGACAAATTAGCACTGTGGAGAGCATCCACTTTTATTGAGACAGATGGGGTTCTTTCATAAACATAATTCAGGAACCAAACATATTTCAGAGAATTGGAGTCAGATCAATGTACAGAAATACTCACTTGGGATGGAATTCATTAATTCAGGCTGGTTTCTACAACTGAAATTCCTAATGGTACTAATGCTTGAAAGTTGATTTTGCCTTTATGAATTACCTAAGTCATCATTCTAGCCATGAATAGTACAAAATCATATACATGTCTATTTCATACACAGGTCGCTGCACCAGAAATTCAAGAAAAAGGTGGAGGTGTCAAGAATGAAGTGGAGGCAAGGATTGTCATGAATATTGTACAAACTTTTATTAAGGTAGGAACAATGTACAGTGTGACCCCACTATAACACGGTAGTTGGGAGCCATAGAACCCGACCGTGTTATAGACTGAACCGTGTTTTAAGCAACCAGGTTAGTTAACCAAAGAAAATGATGCATGTACCCAAAAAAATTGGCGGGGGGGGGTAGCTAATAAAAATGGGTGCAAAATATGTGCTTCATTGGCACAGTTACCATCTTAAATCGATGTATATTATATGATGCACACAGATTTAAAATATTCAGTAATTTTGTCACAGGTCATATAGGTCTGAATTCATCGGGGAAAAAAAGCACAATCACTTAACAAATGATGAAGTACATTTACTTTTCAGTACGTCCCAAGTCAGTAAAAGTTAGTTTGTGTTTTAATCTGCCGTTGGTAGCGCTCGTAAGCATAAACTTTTTTCCTGCAAAAAGGAAACTTTCATGGCACAGTAAACGTGTTCCAGTCACATTGGAAAATGAAACAATCCATCAGATTCCATTGCTTTTAATGAAGTTTGGTACTGACTTCCTTTGAAGAAAAGTTCTTTGTTTTGTTGAAGATTGTATTCGGCTTTCTTTGATGTAGGGTGCATGAGTTATTGAAGTCACCGCTAAAAGCTAGCTTTGGAGATCCAAACAAATACCCGTTTCTTATTGTCGCGGCAACATCAAATAATTGTATTGCATGATTGAGACTGATTTTTTTTTCATTTACTTAGTACGTTTTCATAACAATCGGTGCTTCAAACATAATCTGTTTTCTTTGAAATTTAAGCAAACTGTTTTATCTGGGTACATTTTTCAAAAAGGAATTGGCAGTCGTTTGGTCAATTTTAGACACTGTTTCCTCCCTGCCTATTGAATAGACAAAAAAGTAAGATTCTTTTTTTTTTTTAAATTTGTGGTAGAGGAGTGATGCTGTCTTCCACACATGCATCAGAAATTTAAAAAAGGGTAAACGGACGATAGATGCACAGGTGTTCTGTTCTGATTACAGGGATTACTACAGAAAATGTTATTGTTGCCGTTGTAGGGTTTAAAGCCATTTTTCAGCACACAATAGGTTATAGATGGCGGCCAGTATAATTGGTGGAGGAAGAACCCTGGAAAACCCCAGGAAGAACCACTGACCCACGAGAAGCTACTGGAAGGCTTTCTCATGTACCCACGTTAGCCGAGCCCAAGACTCGAACTCACATAGACAGAGGTGAGATGGCAGTGATCCATAACGGTAAGCGCTTTAGACCACTCACCCATACGGGGCCCCACAGAAAATGTGAGTGTTCTGAAGGATTTAATTCTGAGGGAAAAGAAGAGGAATTTTACTTACCATCCACATAAAAATGTCAGTCTGTGTAAATATATTAATTACTTTTGAGCGGCTGATAATCCGAAAAGATTATGAGATAATGACTCATCTGGTTGATCTCCGCCACCAGAAATGTCAACAAAAAAAAAAAGCAGATATCTCACAATATACAGTACTCATACTAGATGTCAGCATAAGCGGATTGTGATATAAGAATGCGCTGTTAAGATGGTTTGTCACTATGGACAAAGAATTTGTTTTTGTAACAATAGATACATTTAAGTGCATTTTATATCAAGTTTGCCACTTCTTTTCATTGGGCTTCTGAATTTCTCTGCTCCAAACCAATGGTTGTATATACAAGTTTAAATATCCAACAATGTTGCCAATAATAAAAAAATATCGCCAGATGGTATATTTTGCTGCCAATAAGGAAAACAAAATCACAATTTGAGACATTGGCAAAGCCCTGTGCAATCCCTGAATAAATGTTTTACATGTTATTTTTCATACTGTTAAGAAGGAAACACTTTTTTCGTGTACAAGCAAAATACATATAAAATTTCAGGATCCACGCCACAATCGTCTTGTATTATTAATACACAATCTCTTCACCAAAATGATAATACTCTTTTTACGTTTTTTTTTTACTTTTAAGAAAGAATTTCTTTTTCGTGTACAAGAAAAATACATGTGTATGAAATTTCAGGAGCCCCACCACGACCGTGTTATATCCAAATTTGTGTTATAACGGAGCGTGCTATAGCGGGATCACACTGCATATCAATGAAATAGAATGTATATGGAAAATGGTGAGCAATTGTTCCAACCTGACATTGACTTCGCATTTACATCATATTCTTTAGGGGGTCTAATGCTGTGCATGTCCGTCTGTAATTATTCCCATGCTCTAGAATCAGCGATATATCTCATGCCTTCCTTTGCCCATCTATCTGTAAGTCTGAAATTAAAAGAACTTGGTACATAAGTTGCCAATATTTCTAATCATTTGCAACAGGGTTATCATATTTTTTATCCCTGCCCCTCACACCTGTCCCCTCCTCTGGGTGACCCAGATATGAAAGTCAGAGGTCAAATACACACAAATTGCAGTTACAAGGAAATTTTTGAATTTTTCTTTTGATTACCAAACTTGCAGTCATGTATGTACCAGACTTTGGATTATGTCCCATGGATCACATTGTGGAAGGTTGGTTGTGGTGAGGGAGGAATGTATAATAAAATGTGGGCATTTACAATGGCAAGCCATGGAATTAGCTGTAGTTTTATCAGTCATTATACTGTGAGTTTGATATATAAAGAAAGTGCCTTTGCCCATTGCTTAGACAAGAGCAATATCACACAATACCCAATTTTCATTACTTGGAGCCTTTTAATTACCTTAAAGCAAAATGCAATGACTTTTTAATTATGCCATACTTTTTATTTCAGGCTGGTATAAATCCTGATGAAATAGGAGTCATTGCACCATACAGGAGTCAGGTTCAGTTGATCAAGGCCATGCTACAGCAAGATCAAGGTCAAGACTACCATATGCCCTCCATGGTTGAGGTCAACACAGTGGATCAGTATCAAGGAAGAGACAAAAGTATCATCTTGGCATCTTTTGTCAGAAGCTCCGTTGAGGAGGGAGTGAAGGTAAGATACTGTAAATCTTAGTATTTTTGCATCAATAAACTTGCATTAAATTATTTATTTTATTAAATCAGAATATTGGGGACCTAAAATTTGTCTTGCTGCGATATCAAACAGTGAGATTAATAGAAAGTATGATTTGTATTGGTATGGTATAAATTTCCTTATGCCACATCATTGTATATGATGATTTGTTTTCTCACACTTGCCTCTAGGAAATGGTGCTGGAAAAAGTTTGTATCATCAGACAATGATACAGAGTAACAGCAATACAACTCTGGTTACATCAAAGAATTTGTAAACAATGATTTACTGTTTAAAGGTTAGCAAAATATGTGTTGTCAGGAGTAAAGCAAAATAAACACATCAGATGTTCATGACATAAATAGTGTCACTGAGTACGTTTATGTGGGATACATCGATCCCAAGGACCTTTCTCACTTGACCAAATTGTATCACACATAAAGAATGAGAATATAAAATTTAGATCTTTAAATCTGTAAGTGATATTTTAAACATCTAACTCATAATCAATAATGCTGATGAACATGGATCAAAACATTATTGTTAGGGCCGTATTGTCATAACCTCTCGAGTACAAAACTTGACTGCAAGCTCAAAAATGCAAAGTTCACAGATTTTGAGGAAGTAACAGTAGTTAAGTTGGTAAAATGTCAGGCTCATAATCCTTATGAAAGTTATGATTACCTGTTTGTACATCTGGGAAATGCACCTTTTGCCCTGTTTCACCATGGTCATGGTTCGTGGTGGTCAGAGGAGTAATCTCTAAATATCATCCTTCTGGAAATTACAGCTTTAATAAATGCATTTCATTTCAGGAAGGATCAGTTAGTAAATGCATTTCATTTCAGGAAGGAAGTTAGTTCTCATTATGCTGGACACCTTGGGGGTGGGGGTAGGTGAGACAAAATCACCTGACCAATGAGATCTGGTTTGTGTCTTTTTGTGCTGATGCTCCGAGCTAAAGAACAGTCAAGATCCTGACAGGGTCATAGAGCCTGACAAGATCTCTTTCTTCCCGTTGAGGGAGGAGGAGTACTTAGCAATAGTCCCTTACCTTGAGCATATCAGATTTACTAAAGGACTAGTAAATTTCATAATTTTGGCAGTCCTCAAGGCTTTAGAAGTTCTGTAGTCATCTCCAATACACCAAATGTTGGGCAACTGACTTGAAAGGCATTTAGGTTCTCTCCTCATCCTTTAAATGTACTTTTTTTCTCCAAGAAACAAAAAACAAAAATCAGTTACATTGTCACTGTACCATGAACAAATTAAGTCTTTTTTCTTTTTGGGACTAGTAAATACTTTGGAGGACATTATATATATATATATATATATATATATATCTATATATATATATATATATATATATATATATATATATATATATATATATATATAATTGAATTTATTCATCTGTAACACACACCAGGCTGTGATATGTGTATCTGAGATACGATGTTATATGATTCCCATTCATTTATTTCACCAACAGAAAATTATAAGGCCTAGATATGTCTTTTCCTTTCATACACAAATTTTACTGATATTTGGGGATTGTGTTTATTACTTTCGACTTTCTATTTGTAATTTGGGTGCCGCAGGGGGAGCACACTCATTGACAAGCTTGCAGAGGAGATAAAAGTATTTGAGAATTGAGGACATTAATAATGGTTTTACTGGTAAATAAATAATTGCATTGGTATAAGTGCCAATAACATCCTGACATTTTTATCCCCACTCCAATTGTGGGAAAAAATCCTAAAATTGTCTACCATGCCTGGAATCATTATTTTGCATTATCAAAATTGAGGAGTTTTTCTTCTTATTCTGTACAAGATACAGACTATTTTACAAGCCCGTCAAAATATTAAACTTCTTCCAGTCTGCTGGACAACAGATTGTCCACTATTGTATTCTAGTAGATTATTTTTTCAAACAAAATATCTTCAGTTAGTGACACTGTTTTAGACTTGGTATCATGACATTACATGAGCTCAGAATTTTTTTAGGAGAGTATTGGATATTGCGACTGAGATCAAAGTACAATAGATGAGCTTGCAAGTCCCATGTATTATGGGATATACCACAATATCCATCAGTACAAAAGGATAAGCTTGCAAATCACATGTATTATGGGTTATACCATAATATCCATCAGTATTGTCAGACAAGCTTGCAAGTCCCATGTATTATGGGTTATACTACAATATCCATCAGTATTGTCAGACAAGTTTGCAAGTCCCATGTATTATGGGTTATACCACAATATCCATCAGTATTGTCAGACAAGCTTGCAAGTCCCATGTATTACGGGTTATACCATAATATCCATCAGTACAATAGGAAAAGCTTGTGAGTCCGATGTACTATGGGCCGTACCACAATACCCATCAGTACAATCGGACAAGCTTGCAAGTCCCATGTATTATGGGCTATACCACAATATCCATCAGTACAAATACTATAATTTATATGGAATATACCCCTGTTATTAAATAATAAGTTGTACATAAATTGCTGTTCCCAACATTAAAATGAATACAAATATTATTGAAATAAATTTTTTAAAGTTATTTACTTTGAATAAATAGTGCTTAAATAAATGATTTTACATATTGTTACATCACAATAGAGCTTTAGCAAGAAACTTACTGGGCCCTGTATGTGATTGACATTACCAAATAAATTTTTGATCATGCCCAGTAACTGTAAAATTTACTGAACCATTGCAAAGAATGCATTTACATAGAAAGTCATGACTTAGGTATATAGTCTGGATTTTACAGATGTTTATGTTGATATTTGACTCATCAGAAAATGCTATTACATTCACAGATATGTTAGAATTTCATTCCTTTTGGGGAAGAATTACTAAAATCAGGCATGCATTTAATTTTATCCTTATTTTGTACCTTTCAGACAGGAGAATTGCTTAAAGACATTCGTAGACTGAATGTGTCCCTGACCAGAGCAAAACACAAATTAGTGCTTATTGGAAATGCTTCAACACTCAATCAGTATGAACCACTTGCCAGACTTCTCAAAATCCTACAGGAAAATCAGCAAATATCCTTTTTAGCACTAAGATTGAATGTTTTTTGGGTTCTTTTTAAATCTTCATCCAGATTTCCTTTGTAGGCTGGGGGATGAAGAATATGCACATTCTGTTATGTCTTTGAGGTTTTTATTGGAGACAGGAGCTGCATTAGAATGGAGACAGGAGGTGCATTAGTGCAATCATTAGCATGCAGAACTCGCAAACAAATGGGTGCAGTTATTTAATCAAGCCATCCTAGGTGGGCTTCTGTGGTGTGTGTCCAGTTGCCACAGTAATAAATAACATATATGCGTTACTGTGCCGTGAAATACCCAACGAAACATTTTTCATCCATTTCATCTTTAAAGACTAGCTCATACATTTCTAATGTGTACTGTAGAATTTATCATGGCAGATAGGTAAGTTTGCTCACAAGATTATATGACACGGTTTCAATTGACCTGGTTCTCTTCTTTAATCAACCCACATAATCTTTCTGTGCATGTTTTTAAACTGAAACAGCTAGGTCATATATGATGAACCATATGTACTAGCTTGTAAGATGAGTCAAACTGCAAACTGCACAGACCCAGATCTGCTGTTGCATGATGCACTGGCAGATCTGGGTCTGTGTAGTTTGTTAGGAGTAATCAATAAAACAAACAACATAGGCCCTTATTTGCATGCACATTATGCTACTGCAGATCAGGATTTTTGTTCTTTGCAGTTTGCCTCAAGTTATAAGTGAGTATATGTGGAAAGTACAAAAGACCTTATCAGTACTGATAATGAACATCTTTACCTAATGTCATAGTCACAGTCCCTTCAAAATGCATTCATTCTGCATTTTGTTTGTGTTTGTTTAAGGGTAAATTTTCCTGTTTTGTGGTCAGTACACTGACCAAAGTTGCACATGAATTATTATGTATGCTAACTTCAATATCTCTAGGTTAGGGTTTTTGTTTTGCTCATGAGACAATGCATTATTTTTCCTTAACAGGTTGACATTTTCATTCTTGCTCCAGAAACCAGTGTTGAATGAGTTCTTCTTCACAAGGATTGACCTTTCAAGACCTTTGCTTTGACTTGCAGGCTCAGGCATGGATGACATTTTAATAGATTGTGATTCAAAAGAACAAAAAGAATGAATTCCATAGGGAATAGTATAATCTGCTGTCATGTCAATTTACTGTCAGAATACATGCATAGGGGTCCGTTTACTATCTCAAGGGAGGCCACTCATGATGAGACCATCTTATACAAGACCAGTGTAGTAAAAAATTTTACTGATTTGAAAATATGTATCATTGTCATAGGTATTCACCTTGTGGACTTAATTTCTGCAGTAAATATTCACTCACTTTTCCAGCGTTATCTGCTTTAAATCAGTCGTAGAATTAGGCTCAGCATGGTTTTCTACAATTTTCAAATCCACTAACATAACTCAGTTCACTGTTCAGGACTTGGATGTTTTAGTAGACAAGGAAATTGTAGCAAACTGTGTTACAGACTGACTCATCAGCAACTGATTCAAAGTATATAATGCTTGAAATGTGAATATTTATTCAATCTACAACTTGAGCATCTGTGATCATTATCAGCCTACCCTGTCATAATCTTCCATATGTTTATTTGAATTCCTCATGCTCAAGTAATGGTTACTATAGTTAATAGTTACTATATTCTGCCTCCAGTCCATTTTGGCTCATACACTACCTCAAATAATGGTTACTATAGTTACTACTGTCTGCTCTGGTCCATTATGACTCGTACCCTACCTCAGGTAATGGTTAATATAGTCTGCCTCCTGTCCATTTTGACTCGTACCCTACCTTCTCACATACCTGCATTGGCTGAACTTGAGACTAACTCACGTGGACAGAGGTGAGATGGCAGTGATATTTCCAGAAGTATTTAACAGTGACATTGGACTTTTAACCATTGAATTGTAATACAAAAGTCACAATTTGAAGCTAATATTTATGTCATGACATAATTGTAAATTAAGTTCTTTTTACAGCTGTGTTTTATTATATGCCATAATTTAGCACACAAGGTGTTAATGGAATAAGAGGTTTGGGTACATGTGGATTTAGAATGGTTCTGAAAGACCCAATAAATTGCATGCAAAATTCTTTACACATTTACTTTTACTTACCTATGAAATATCTACACAATACATTTTTAAGTTTTGAACAAGTAGCATATTCTTTATTAGGACTTGATGTACTTATCAAAGGACTACATCTTTGACTGATTTAATTCTTAGAAGCTCTGAGGCACCTGTCAACTATTTAATAGAGGATGTGGCATTTTCCTTTGAGTTTCAAGCCCAACTAAATCTCTTTTGTCCTTATTTAGGATAAACTTTTCATTTGATATATTAAGATATATCATCTTAAATCAGGGGTCTCAAACTCAAACCACCCAGAGGGCTGCATGAGGACATTTTTGATGGCCTTGGGCTGCACCACCCTTGTTGTCTTTCATGACACCTTGTGATGCCAATCATTTTGCGGGCCACAGGATACAACTTGGTGGGCTGCATGGGGCCCATGGGCTGCGTGTTTTGAGACCCCTGTCTTAATTAGAACAATTATATTTAAAATACATGGTTTAATTTGAGATTTATTTAAGTGTTTAGTGTTATGGTAACAAACTCTGACTCCATACATTTCCTGCAAATGAGCATTGATGCAGTTACAAAGTTTATTTTCAGAAGTACCTAATTACAGCTTCAGTGTGTTATAATATAATAAGACTCTGAGGTAGGACAATTTTTATCTGCATGATACATTCCTCTTTATTTGTTAGCCTTTATGGTACATTTTTAGCCATTATGGTAAATCCCCCTTTACAAACTTATTTTGCAGTTTCTAGATCATGACAGTAATATTTGCACCAGGGTTGATTTTATCATGTGCTTAAAATGGCATTGTAACCCACAACAAATAAAACCTTTAAAAAAATTTCTAGCAAAATTTGATAGATAACATCTTGATATGTATTACTTTCAGATTTACACTGATGCCTATTTGTCATCAAATATGGCTTCCATTACTAGAAACAGAAAAAAACCCTGAACAATACTTCTCAAAAACTGCTCAGTAGGATTAAACCAAATTTGACAGAAAGTATCCAGGCACAGTAGCATTACACATTAATGCAAATGATGTCATTCAGCCATCAAATATGGCCACTGATGCTAAAAATATAATTTTTAATACTAATAATAATAATAAAGAAAACTTCACAAAAACTGCTGAACAGAATAATACCAAATTTGAAAGATAGCATTCTGGCATTAAGGGCTTAAAAATGTTGTGCAAATTATACTGATTTGACATTAAGTATGGCTATCATTGCTAAAAATATAATAACTTGTTTTTAAAAGTCACTTCACAAAATTTAACCAAATTTGGCAGAAAGTATTGTCATAAAAACTTTCTAATTCATACAAATAATGCCAATCTGCTATCAAGTATGGCTTCTGTATGGTGTACCAGATGGGTCAAAAGCACCACTACCACAGCAGTGGTGTCAAAATATCATGGGAACAGTATCAAATTATTGTTGCCATGCTAAATTGTTTGATGCAACACTAATGTTTGGGATTTCAGTGATATTGTGAACAATGGTGTCATGCAATCCTATTTGTTGTTGTTGTTGCGGGGGAGTATTCTAATACAATGGTATTTTTTGTTTTTGCAACAGTTTATTTTATCACTTTAATACAATTTTACAGACGATTACAGTTAACATTCTAACAGTCAATTTTAGAATGGGAAAATATTTACAATGCTTCAGTTGAGAACCCACCCAACTCCACATAAATTTTAATATGTTGAAAATACAAGCATTATACGTTTCATTAATGGAATATTGTCTTGGTTCTCAACTGAAAATACCTATCAACGAAAGGTTTAAATTATCAAATTTGCCCCAACAGGCACTGAACTAGAAAGGCTACTTTTAGCCTTGTTATTTGTCCATTCAAAAATAAAAAAATTTTAAAATTCACAACAAAATGATGTTAAATTACCTATTTATATACACGTGGAAACAATAGGGCATATTACCTGAGTCTGAAATGGCCTATTTAGTTTGTCCTGATTTGGATGCTTGTGAGATGCATTTTGCCAGTGTCCTTCCAAAGGCTGACATACTTTGTTGTGAACAAATTATATATAGAATAATGGGTTTTTTTAAAATCAAAATGAAGTGTACATAATTATTTCAAATATAGGAGAATATAAAGTCAGATGTTTGAGTCTGAATTATTAGGGAAACAAAAATGTTCACAGCAAATGTTGATGTTACAAGTAGAGTTTTTCATTCATTTTGGATCATTTATAAAGCTACTCATGAGTGACAAAGATGTGGGTTACTTTAAATAAAGTTAATTTTTCACATTTACTTGTGCCTTATTGTCACATATTAGCTGAAAAATATTTCTAAAGAGTACATTAAATGTCATAAAAAGTAACAGAAAAGCGTTTTGGTCTCAATGCAGATGCTTGTTGTTTTGTGTTCGTTTTTAAGTTCTTCTGGTCTTACGGACAAGCATCTTATGGTATCATCCAGCATTGACTGCTCCAGTGGCCTAGTGGTTAGAGCATCCACCTCTGATGCGGGAGGTCGCGAGTTCGAACCCCAGCCGAGTCATACCAAAGACTTGTAAAAAATGGTACTAACAGCTGTCTCGCTAGGCGCTCAGCATTAAAAGAAAAGGTCAGTGTTAGGACTGGTTGGCCTGGTATCAGGATAATGTGACTGGGTGGGACATGATGCTACATGTCTTCAGCATGATTCCCCAGTGCTAGACATCACTATAACTGCTACACTGCAGACATCGTAGCAATATGAATGAAACTTTTTTAAAGCTACGTTCAAAATATATATCACACAAACACACTCGTCCTGCATCTGTCTTGTCCATCAATATTTCTCAGTTTCAATTTCAAAAAAACAAAAGCTGGATCAATTTCAACAGCTTGTAGCATGGAGCATCCTGTTATAAAGGTCTTTAAAGATTTTTACAAATGATGCAGATCTTCCATCAAACATTACCACAATTATTAAAAATAGAGAAACATTTTAAGGACTTCCATTACTAAAAATAGAGAAACATTTTAAGGACTTCCATTACTAAACAAAAGAAAAACCTTTAAGCAACAATTTGAAAACTAGTGATCAGAATTTGACCAAATTTGACAGCGTTTTCTGACATAAAGGTCTGTTTTTATCTCACCTGACCATAGGGCCAAGTGAATTTATCGTATGGCCCCGAATCTGTCAGTTATGCATCCATCAACAAATGATGTTTTCAGCTTTTTAAAGACCACTAAACCATTTTTTCTTGACTTGGGAGGCAGAATCCTCGCATGAAGGCCCTACTCGTTTATATAAGTGATGCTGATCCACCATCAGTTATGGCAGCTGTTACTATAAAAGGAGAAATCTTTAAATGACCTATTCTAAACAAAGGATACAAACAACAGGTGCTGAACAGAATTTGATCAAAATTTACAGAAAAGTATCATGGCAGAGAGGGTTTGAAAAGAGATTTAAAAACATCTCAAAATCCGCTCAACAAAATTTGACCACATTTTACGAAAAGCATCCTGGTATAGATTTAAATGACTTGTAAAACACTGCTCAGCAGAATTTAGCATAATTTGATAGAAAATATCCTGGCATAAGTATTTTCATTTTTATACGAAGGATATTGCTTTGCCATAAAATATGGCCACGTTGTTAATAATAGAAAAGGTTGTATGACTAATAAAAACCGCCGTACTAAATTTGGTCATGAAGTCCTCAAATGATGCTGATCTGCCATTAAATAAGGTTGCTATTACCAGCAAAAAAATAGAACCAACTTTGAAACGACTTTACAGATACCACTCTCCAGAACGTTACCAAATTTGACAAATCATCCTGGCATTTAAATCGTTAATATATATTCAAATGATGAATACCTGGCATCAAGTATGACCGCCATTACTAGAAATGAAAATTTTTAAAAACACTTGAAATGGCTTCTTAAAAAACAAAAAAAAAAAAAAAAAAAAATTTAGCAGAATTTGATTATATGATACTTAATTGTCATCAGATATGGCCACCATTTCTGAAAATAGAAAACCCTTTTAACGACCCGACTCAACAGAATTTTGACCAAATTAGACGGAAAAATTATGGGATTATGGTCTTTAAAGCATTAACAAATGGTGCCGACCCGCAATAAAATCTGGCAACCACTACTAAAAATAGAAAAACATCAAAACGACTTTTAAAAATATGCTCAACAGAATTTGAACAAGTTTGATAAACGGCATCCTGACATGAAGGCCTTTAAAATTTATATAAATTATGCCGATATTCTATCAATATTGTAATTGTTAATAAAACAATCCAAAAAAATCAACCAAATTTGGCAGCCAGCATCATGGTATACATGCCTTTAATTTTGTACAAGTATTCTTCTCTACTATCATATACGGCTGCAAATTTAAACAAAAGAGAAACCTTGAAACAATTGTTATTATCGGCTGTTAGAATGTGAAGCAAGTTTTACAGAAAACATCCTGCATACCTAGATTTCTTGGCAAACTATTGTTGCAGTCGAGTGTTAGATGTATAGTACGTTAGCGTGGGGAGGGAGGAAGATGGTGTTTTTGTTTTCTTTCTTTCTTTCTTTCATACATATTCTTTCTTTTTTTTATTTTTTTTATGACACTTTGTTAGGGTGCTGAAGCATAGAGGAGGGGAAAGACCATCCCTTCTGAAGGACCGGCCCACATCGGATTTATCTGATAGAGATCGCTGCTCTCTCCTCTCTGGGAGGCACGTTTTACTTGTCTCAATCACTGGACACTTACCTTGAGAGGGCGCTGCTCATCCCTAAGGAGTCGCAACCCGCTCTGTGGTGTTTTTCAACCATCGGGAGGGTCCAATGATAGATCCCTTGCCAGCACTGACGGCATCATCCTTGGCCCTTGCGCAATCTTTAAGCATGGAGGCTGTATGTTCTTGCCACACAATGACAGTTGTCGTTTCCAACAACTGAAGAGATCCGGACCCCTCGTGGGAACTGGAAAGGGTCCTCCATTTATGACAAGGAGCAGCAGGTACCCTTCATCCTCCCTCTGTACACGCGGCGACTTTCCACGACACTTATATCAGAGAAAACACAATGGAGATCCGTCCGTGCGTGCACACCCAGTGCACGATAAACAGATGGGGTGCATATCCCAAGGGGTCTTCATGTGCCCAAACGCTCAGAATCTGCCAGAAATTTTCTTGTGAGCGGGAGGTCTTTCCACACCTGATACTGAACGGGGAATGATAGGTAGGGAAGGGTGGAGGGGCAATGGTGAATGACAGCAGATGGGCGACAGTATATTATACGGTAAATGTATACCTAATTTAAAATGAGTCCTATGAAGGGACTTACTTTCTCTTTGGCGAAAAGAATTTACAGGAATTCAAAATAGGACTATTTCTTTCTTTTAAGTGACCGGTGTTGAAACCGTCACCGATATTCTTCAGGTATAAGAAAAAATGCCAAATTAGTTGTTGTGATACACATAATGAATGTCAGTATGGCACCATTTTATTTACGACAAAGTAGACATCATTAGAAATGTTTTGGTGAAAACACCATATCATAATGATCTTGACAATCTTTTTAAGACAGTCGTCGTGGCAGCCATATTGGATCTACTACTGACACCATTCTCATTTAGGATTTGATGACAAAACTATGTCATAATGATCATCCATTCAGAGTGCGTAGTGACAACAAGAGTCGTGGCAGCCATACTGGATATGCAACTGGTATCGTTTTCATTTAGGACCAACTATGTATCATAAGAAGTCTATTGGCGAAAACCCCAGGTTGATATAGCCATCCATTGGAGAGGGGTGGAGAAAACACTACTTTCAGTATATGACTTTCCATTCGTCGGAATTTGATCAGATGACAGGAAGCAAGCTGGCATGTAGACCATTCAGATTTATGCAAATATTACCAATCCTCCGTCAAACATTGGCACTGTTACTAAATATAGAAACTTTTCAAAAACCGCTGAACAGAATTTGCTAAACTTGACAGAAAGAATCCTTGCATGAACTTATAAATGTGTACCAGTGATGTCACGTGTCTACAAATATTGCCTCAATTGCTAAAAATAGAGGCTTTGAAACGACTGCTTCTCTTAAATCGCCGAATAGAATTTGACCACACTTGACACAAAAGTATCCATGCATGAAATATGACATATTACTGAAAATAGAAAAATCTTTAAATGACTTTTGCAAATGCACCGAATAGAATTTGACCAACCTTGGCGGAAAGAGTTTTGGCATAAAGACCTTTTAAAATTTGTACAAATGATGCTGATTCGCCTTCAAATATATCCACCGTTACCCAAAAAATCCTTTAAACAACATTTACATATACTCCAAAACCGCTGGATAGAATCTAACCAAACTTGACGGAACACATTCTGGCCTGAAGACCTTTCGTGTTTACACCAACGTTGTAAATCTGCCATAAAATATGAATGTTGTTACTAAAATTAGAATACTTCTAGTAGTTTCTATATAACCATTTAACATAACTTGACCAATGTAGATTGTGTCCTAGATTGAATACCTTTCAGATTTATAGTATATATATATATATATATATATATATATATATATATATATATATATATATGCTGTTTAGCTTTCAGATATGGCTGCTGTTACTAAAAGTAGAAAAACATATACAGCATAATATAAATGATCAACAAACTTTGACAGAAAGCATTCTGGTATATAGGCCTTTCAGTAGTAGATGAATGACGCCGATGTGAATGAAGATACAAAAACTAGAGAAACATTGACACATTGGTTTTCATTGCATATCTAATCAATAGCACTGGAGACATTTGAACAGAAAGCATCGTACTGACCCAGATTTCTTGGCCAACTTCTCTAACATTTGGGTATTAGGCAGATTTTAGTCAGGTGAGTGATCTCAGGCCCAGAAAGCCCTCTTGTTTATTTGCAACACAATCTTACGAGTTTTCAATATGTTTTTTTTCTTCAGGAAATTTGTTAATGTTGACCAATTTACATTATTTCGCGTGTCTATGTACCATATTTTTTTTGTGTATCTGGAAAGTCTGATAGGCTGCCAAATGATAATTACTGAATTTGCATAATAATAAATTGTAAGAAATATTTAACTCACCTTTCCATATTATGCAGTAGAGTTAGAAGATTACTAAATAAATCAATAATGACACTCACTGCGTAGGTGAAGTTACACAATTTCCAAACCCATCTTAGCTCGGAGGATGTAATCCTTATGTATACTGTCTCTACTTCGACACAGAAATTTTGGTCACGTTATCAAAAACATGGACGCGTATGCATCATTTTGTAAGGCTCGACACAAAGAGCTCATTAGAAAAATGCAAAGTAGCAAACAAACAACTAGGAAATGGCATGAAATAGTCGATCTAGAGTAGATAATAGGAATATTAATATTGCTGCAGTGTTTGGTCGGATGGGAGATACAAACCTAATTTAAGCATAATGATCTACTTTATATATGTACCAGTACACACTTGCACAATATAATTTCTTTAGCATTTAAACGTCGACGCTACTTTTAATAAGGAGTATTCTGAAAATTAAGTTACTGACATTCTGATCTACATGCAGTAACTATCAAAATGCAGTTATATTTTCTCCTTACTGCTCGTCAAAATATGTCACAGATGTGGAAATTGCTTAAAGGATTGCTTAAAAGACCTAAATAAAATTATGAAAATTAAATCCCAACAAGCTGCATATTGTTCATGTCGTGCACGGATAAGACAATACTCAAATAAATCAAAGAACTGAAAGTAGATTAAGGTTTGTCCATTAGGCAAAAAACGTGTGTTCTTGATGCACTGGTTTTTAAATTTGGGTATTTTTTTACAACATATACATGATTAGAATATATAATGTACTAAGCACTTCAAGTACTGGGCTAAACCAGCTCAATTATATGCACAAATCAATTTCAGGATTTTTAAAACTTTAGTTTTTGTTTAATGGGGGGGGGGTGCTAGGGTCGGCAACGAAAAACAGGGACGGTCAGCCGAACGGAATCACATGTTTGTGGCCTTATAAGGTTTATATCTCGCTTTTATTGACATCTGTCAAACTGCACCATCGCCACCAAGTAAGCGTTTCTGCCATCTGGCGATTCACTGTAAAATTTTGTAAATTATCACTACGCCGACCACTTCGGGGACGCGTGTGTATCTTACGTGTCTAACTAAATAGTTTCACAGTGTACCCATTGTTACTTCGCTTGTTGTGATGACTTGCTAATATACATGTATTGATCGTTGTTTTGAACTATGTTGATATTAGGAATGTGTTAACATATTTATAAAACCTAACATTGCCAATGCTCATTGGAGCATTTCCGTTGTCAACGTTTTAATTTCACAGGTAAATATTTTTTGCGCGCGGTCCGTAATTCATTCTGCATAAATGGAAGTGTTCGGTTCTGAACACACCGGAACGTTTTAAGTTTGGATCTTAGGTGTATGTATGCAATCTTATTTTTCATCATCGAAATAAATTTTGAGGCATTAATCAGTCAATGTTTTACAAAACAAATTACGTTAGCCTCCTCATTTATGCATTATAAATTAAACATGCTCTGCTTTCTTGTATGATGAAGATATAAAAATTAGAAACAAGAACATAAAACACTCGCCAAAAACAACTTTAATTATATTTGATTGTTATAACTCAGCACAACTCAGCAATCTGCTCAGGTCTCGTTGGGGACCAGCAGGTGCTGTTGGGTGCAAGGCCGTATTGGTAGGAGGTCCTAGAGTAATTTCAAAAGGCGCCACCTCCACCCCCCCAAAAAGAAAATTGCAAGATGGGAGCCCTGGAGCAACTGCTTCATCTGGTCTGGCTTTTAATCCGGTCTTGCTTGTGAAATGCACCTTGCTTTTTTGTCAGGCCCTGCCCTAGGGCAAGGCCAATCAGGCAACCGCCTTGGGCCCCGCGCTTCTCCTCAATGCAATTTATTTGCTTGGGGCCCCGCGCTCATCGCTTGCTGCCTTGTGCCCGGCACATCCTAGGGCCGGGCCTGTTTGTTGTTCTAGGGGTGGTTTTCTTGGGGGGGGGGGGTCTTGGTAGTCAAAAAGTACCACACATCATGTAGCTACCCTTAAATGTTATGTAGCACTATCCTTTCAGATTGAGCATAACAACGGCTGCTTTTTATAAAACAGTAAATTAAAGAACGTATACGTTCCTTGCCGCATGTTTGAAAGAAAAGAGTATATCAAAGTCGACGATTGTTCACAATAAGTCACACGTAGGAGTACGGGCAGGGCAGGTCTTAGGCGCTCACAGGAGCCCCGCGCGTTAGTAATTTTTAACAATATATTTATAGAAAGAAAGTAACTTTAAAGCGATGGAAGAAAAATTTAAGTTCAATATCATATAAAACTTGTTTAAAAGTTTATTTCCAAATGCCGTGCTCACAGGGGGCCCCGCCAAAATGATCCAAATCGGATCCCACGTTTGCTAAGGCCGTTTCTGAGTACGGAACAGTCACTCCACTTTTGAAATCGGCATCATCTCCCCAATTCTACCCTTTGGTTTTGACTAGATTTGTCATTAACAAGGGTATCAGTTCACTCAAAATGTTAAATTTAGCAATGTAGAATAAAATGTTTCATGGAAAGATATAAATTTAGTTTTAAAATATAATGATTTTATGCTTATTACCCACCCTACCAAGAAATTACGAAACAAATCGGGAAATCAGCAATGATTGTATACCTCTGAAAATAGTGCATTTTGCAAAGCCTTAATTAGAAATGTAATTGACTCGCTGAAATAAAATCTCCTTTAACGCCGTCTTCATTTTTGTCCAAATCAAATGGTACTACATCTAACCGTGTAAGCATGTAGTAGTCTAATCTGGCAAATAAACAAGGTTCCTTCGCTATCAAAAACAGGGGTCATTGTTCTTTGGTATATAGCGGAGACTAATCCCCACATATTGTGTCACAGGTAGCGGAGACTAATCCCCACATATTGTGTCACAGGTAGCGGAGACTAATCCCCGCATATTGTGTCACAGGTAGCGGAGACTAATCCCCACATATTGTGTCACAGGTAATCACTTAAGAATCTACACGTATTTGTCATAGGCCGTCATTGTCAAGCGAGCACTATATGAGAAAATACTATCTGCTGTTGGGTGCGATTATGCCAGTAATTAGCTGAATATTATCAGAAGCTGTTCGTGCAATAGGAAGCGACTCCCAATGCAGTCTACTCATTTTAGCTACTTTCTAAAATAGACTGCAGCATATGAACTTAGTGTCAGTATTATTTACACCACCGTCCATTATGTTATAATAACAAAGAAGTTATGAAAGTATATACACCAGTGTCCATTGTGTAGTAATATAAAGGAAGTTATGACACTATTTGAAAGTAATCAAACTATTCGCATATCCATTTATATTTTTGTGGTTTCCAGTTTATTATATCCTTTTTTGCTTAGATCGAAATTTGGTAGAAAACCCTTTTCAGTCAGTATTCATTGCTTTTTAAACTTATTTGATGCAAGTACTCGAAACTTTGATTGCAGGGTACATGAGTTATTCAATAAAGCTACAATTAATATTTTCACATGACAAGGACAACTTTATATTAATGAAAAGGATAATTATGTATCAATTAGCATTTACTCATTTAATATGCATGTATATTCTAGTATTTTACAATTCTACTTACAAGATTCTTATTTTGCATACTCGCACAACAGCCATAACAAACTCTTGAGAAAACGGACAGTAACCGTGGCAAACTCTTGAGAAAACGGACAGTAACCGTGGCAGAGTCTTGAGAAAACAGGCAACAGTCGTAGCAAACTCGTGAGAAAATAGGCAACAGCCATGGCAAACAATTGAGAAAATAGAGAACTACTATGACAAACAATTGAGAAAATAGGCAACTGCCATGGTAAACCCTTGAGATTATTGGCAACTGCCATGGTAAACCCTTGAGATTATTGGCAAATGCCATGGCAAACCCTTGAGAAAATAGGTGACTGTCATGGTAAACCCTTGAGATTATTGGCAAATGCCATGGCAAACCCTTGAGAAAATAGGCGACTGTCATGGTAAACCCTTGAGAAAATGGGCAACTGCCATGACAAATCCTTGAGAAAATAGGCAACTGCTAACATATTTCTGAGAATCTGATGCTCATGTGAAGCTATATACAATTATTAGGTACCTTTCCATGATTATTATTTTCCTGAGGTGGCGTCTGGAGCATTTTAAAGACATCTGTCCGTCGCAAGATCTGTCCACATGTCTGTACATCTGTCTGCAGGTGCGATCACATCCATTATGCCTTCTTATCCTCCATCATCGGCAGAATCACATAAAACCTGGTAAAGTATTTTCTGCGTTGTAGTGTGATACTAGAGGATAATTTGGCTCCACGCCTAGGTTCTCCAAGTGAAGGTTCAAATCATTCAGGAGTGGCGGTTTATTAAAGGTGAATATGATTTTTTT
This sequence comes from Megalonaias nervosa, assembly GCA_016617855.1. Classification (NCBI taxonomy): domain Eukaryota; kingdom Metazoa; phylum Mollusca; class Bivalvia; order Unionida; family Unionidae; genus Megalonaias; species Megalonaias nervosa. The sequence continues at coordinate 51,941 of JAECUM010003825.1, forward strand.
CCTTCTCCAAAACTACCCGCTTTGTTGCTCAGATGAAAGCTGTTATGAAGAGTGTTTACAAATCTTCTCCAGCATCGTGCATATATGGGAAAAAAAATGGTGATTTGCGATGACACGCCAGCGAAATAGTTCTGTCTTTCCTAAACTTGCTAAGAACTTTTTAGTACTGGAAAACTATTCAGTCTTAAAATTAATCAGAAATCTTTAAATATCAGAAAAAATATTAGGAAAAAACACTTTTTATCTCTCCTAAAAGTCATCGAGATCCATAATTCACTAATATCAGATATTAATTTCGAGTAAGTTATAATTGGCTAACGTGACAGTTCTATCACCGTAATTTTAACTGAGAATTTGCATCTAATATTGCAAATACCATCACATGCAAATTGTTATCTGGTCTTAGAAAGCGTTAATTCTATGCGCTATAATGCTTCTTTTAATACAGAGATTAAAGTGACTGGAGGGAGCATTTTTTAATATATAATGTTTAGCGAAATGCACAACACCTGTGTAAGACTAATGATGAACATTTTGTTATGAGTTACATATATTGAGAAAACGATATACTAATATGCTACAGAAATTACATATTTGTTTCCTTTTGTGTGGGTTTTTTTTTTTTTTTTTTTTTTTGTAATTAGCTATCCAGGATTATAAATATACTACACAACCTTATCCCTTAGCATGCATGGATACCATGTAAGTGATACGCAGGTGACATAATTTCAATACCTGATTAGAAAGAAATCAACACTCAGAGAGGGGTGGGTTGAGAGAATTGTATAAGTGATAGATTCCTCGAACAAACTGGGTCCCAACTAGTCGTAGGTCTTTGGGTAAGAACTTCATTTTATAACTATGTATTCGCACACCATCCCGTTTGTTTATAAACCCACCCATCCGATCGACTTGAGAAACATAAGGCATCAAGGATAGAATAAAAATCCATACATTTAGTCACTTTGTCCATTGATGTATAAGTCCTAAATGGATTGTCGCCAAGGGATCCCAAACATTCTCATCTTGTTGGCGTTTCAAATCCAACGAGAGTTTCTTTTGTAACACGGTCGCCATATGGGCCAGTCTGTGTTTTCAAACAGCAGATATGATGTTGTTCAACGTCTTTGATAATCTCAGTAATTCCGTAAATTTTGAAGATACATCTCGTTGAACACGTATACAAGAGTTCCTCCTTTTTATTTGTTATTGGACGCAGACAACACCGTCTTCACTGAAATAGACTATTCTACAAGCCGGAAAAAACGATTAGTCTGTGTGGTTTGTTTTACATCGTGAGTTTCAAACTTCATTGTTAGGGACCCCTTGGCGATAGTCAGCTTAGAATTTATAAATCTGTACACGAAATAACTAAGTTTTGTGCATTTTTTATATCCTTAATGCTGTTCGTTTTTAAAATCGGCAGGGCTACAAAGAAACGGTAGGGTTTGCGACTATTACATGGGTCAATAGTATAATGCTTTTAGAGAAATGTTTAGAGTTTGATGGAGAAACGAAGTTTTACAACAGAAATATTAAGCATTTGCTGGAAAAAATAAATATTAATGCTCTTCATCTTTCTCAGGCAAAATTGCATATGTAGTGGAAAGGTTTAACAGAACCCTAAGTACTAGAATGGGTAAATATTTCACTCAAAAAGCTAGAAAATGGGTTAACGTTTACTAAACTAATTGATGGTTACAGTAAGACTGATAATAGGTCAATAAACATGACTCCAGTTGAAGCTAGCTAAGAATAACAAAGGCCAAAATTATGGACAAATCTATTTAATTGCTTTGTAACTGATACATTTAGAACACCTAACTTTAAAATAGGTGAAAACGTCAGACTGAGATTATAACACAAGTTTACGAATGGCTACTGTCATAACTTTACTGAAGAAATGTTTTAAAATAAGGCAAGTAATGTAGGTGATTCAGTGGTTTGCAATCTGGAAGATGTTATGGGAAATTATACATAAGACTTGTTTTAAGTACAAGAGTTATATCTTTATGGCAAAAAGATGACATATACAAAATTGAAAAAATGCTGAAGACCGAAATTAATGAAAGGAACATAGCATGTACTCGTGAAATGATTTCTTGAAATACTTCTCTTTAATATCAAAAATTGCAAGATCATGAAGAGATGCTATCAAAAGCCATTTGGTACATAATAACTTTGAGAAGCAAAAGGATAATATAACGAACATGCAAAAACAAAATTCACTGAAATTTGTTTATAAAGATCTTAACAAGAAGGTAAAAAGGCAACATACTGCTAAGCATGAAACTTGCGTGAAAGTATTAAATACAAATAGTAGAAGTGAGCAGTTTATGAGATTTATAATCGGTAGAAAATTTGTACCAAGAATATAAAGCTGATATCATTACTCATACAATAATTACTACTAATAAGTTTTTAAAAAAAGAGCCAACATATTACATGAGGGCAAACATACTTTCTGTAAGATTAAGAACGAAAGTACTGAAAGTCTCTTCTGTGATTGTGATGTTGCCTCAAAGTTTTGGTACTGTTTTATTAAACATTTTGCACTTTGTTAACCAAACATTGTATATTTGTTCAAATGAAGAAATAATTTTAGGAAACAAGCGAATTTCACTTCTCCTTGAGAGAAGGAGGAAGCATGAGTACGTAAACAGAAGTATCAAGGACCATGAAAACTTGTAGGTTTTCAAATATAACGAGTTTTTATAATGTGAAATCTGGAAAATGGACAATAGAGCGTGAAAGAGTTCAAACATGTAAGGCATGCGAGTTTTTGTTAAAGCACATAAGAAAATTATGACATGAAAAACGCGATAAAGCAACAACAATATTGGTATGCCCCAGCAGTGTACTAAAATGACATTACGGAAGATATGAAAAGACATAAAATTAAAGTTTTGAAATAGATTAAAGATACATCTTAAAACAGAAGCAGATACGATATACATCAATATAAACTAGTGTATGAAATTTTCAACAAAATAATCGGCAATAAAACTCATTTAAATGCTGATTCAATTACGAGGACATTTAAACCTCTCTAAAATGACATTAAAAGGAGGTATAGCCTTAATGCCTACTACGCTATCAACTATGCATTCTTCCTGGACAAGCATTTTACAATTTAACACATCCATCTAGCCTTCTGTTACAAAGAATTACTACAAAGTTAACCAAAATGAGTTTATATGGGAAGAGATTTTACACCACATGCATAATGTAAAATCAACATTTTTTACGTTGTGTTGATATAAGTACTTCGAAGAGAAAATTTGTTTGACATCTAGTAATAGTTGAAAGTACTCTGCGGAAGTAAATGGTATAATCAATATTTGAGATACACGCAGCTGTAAAATGGTAAGAACACAGCAGAGAAAAGCTGATAGAAGAAATTGAGAAACTATATTCAAAATACCAGTGACGTATGGAGGGTGTAAAATCAATGAGATTCAAATGGTTTTACGGAGGAGGAAGTGAACAGGTGTGTGTGTGTGTGTGTGTGTGAGAGAGAGAGAGAGAGAGAGAGAGAGAGAACAAAGAAAAATATGACAATGTGGAGAAAGAGTAAATACAACCTGAATGTATTTTGCACAAAGCAATCACATTTCAAATAATGTATTTCAGCTTTAACAATAGGAAGTCCAGCACCTTGCCCTTGTAATGCAACTCAGTTTAATACTCCAGTTGACACATGCATTGCACAAATATTGAACCATATGAAAATGTATCTCGCTGAAACTCATTTGCTGACATGCATACATTTCGACTTTTAATAACTAAACGTTAAATTTTGACAGTGGTGACTGTTATCATATACGAAGCACGATGTGACAGAATGAAATCTGGATAGTACGGATGGCATTGTGGTTGGAAAGCATAGATGGCATTGCTCTATTGTATGATTTCATACTGACATTTAACAGGTGTAAATGTACCAGTACTGGTAAAATTAGTTTACAGTTTTCACGTTTACTTTCAGACATGAAGTGCCTGAAATTGCTGTTCGATCACCTGGGCAAAAGCTTGAGGTGTAACCAAAATGGCATAGATCTGAAGCAATTTAACATAAGCTTTTACGAATTTAACATTCCTCCCAATCACGATTGGAAAATTAAAAATGGTAAGTTACATTATTATGAAATGTTGTTTCGCTGATCAGATGACGAATTAATAGTAAAGCAAAACCAGTCTATGAAAAAGAACAAACTTTTTCTACAGGAAAGCAACGGTTTAACTGATGAAGATAATGCAAACTTAATTAAAGTACAAGGTTTTATATAGTCTGTATATGAACTGCACAGGTACAAAACAGAACATATCTTACGCAGTCCGTTTCAGACATTATTTGAAAGGTAGTGGGACTATTAGTTTTATGACAGAAAGATTTCAACTTAGATGGCATAATAACTAAGTTTCAACAATATCTAACTTATTCAAAAGTGAATTTAAACCATACTGTTGGTAGTGACAGTGCATATATGTTGCGGAGTGACATGATTATAAAAATGTATAATGTTATTGTACACATCAACAATTTACGGAAATCCAAAGATTTTTTAAAACCTGGATTAATCCCTACTATTAATTCCTATTTAGAAAAGAACGATATTCCAAAGGCATATACAAAATCTGTGTCACTACGACAAGAAATGTCAAAGGCCAAACACAGAACATCCCCCAAGACAGGGAGAATAAATATTATGATGAGAAGATGGAATATGATCCTAATAGCCCTACTGTCACGTCTGTCATCCGATACTAACACATTCAGATGAGACATGATAATTTGCAAACTAAAACCGAACAAAAACAATACAGAACACGAAAAAAGTTTGTATTAATGCTAATTGTTGCAGTAGGTGTAATAAAGTACTTCAGAAAATAAGTTATGAACTTTTTAACTCGTCCACTGCGATGAGCTTCGCCAATGCTGCTACGTGCTTTGCTTATGCCTCCAATAAATAATGCAACAAAGCCAGTGGCGTCACTGGGGGATGGGAGGGGGGTGCGGGGTGCGGACCGCACCGGGTGACACCATCAGAGGAGGTGACACCAAAATGACTGTCTATAAAATTGTTGAATTTTTGTGCAGGAAGGAGGTCCATGGGGGTGACACCATGAGTTACCGCACATGACTGTCTATAAAAGTTTTGAATTTTTGTGCAGAAAGGAGGTCCATGGAGGTGACACCATGAGTTACCGCACTGGGTGACACTAACTCTAGTGAGGCCACTGAACAAAGCCGTGAATGATAAAATAAGTAAAATGAAATGTTCAGCTAGGAAAGAATCAATGTGGGCAGCACTCACAAGGAACCAGATTATTACACTGCTTACAATTCCAGGCAATGGTGTGATTAAGTATTTATTAATTTTGTCAATTAACCTATCGTCTTTTCCTCTTGACAGAGAGCTACCACCACATGTTCCTCCACTTACTAAACCGTTTACCATGTATGACGGAAAAGTACCTCATCAACTACCCCCTCCTGCTTAACCTTTAAAAATAATGTTATGGACAGTACAACAGCTAATATAGCTGTGCCTATTACAGTATTATATGGTAGCTACTGCAACGCCCTTTATAAACAGTTTCTTTTTACTTAAAGATAATTCCACAGTACATTTTGAACTGCTTTCTAACAATGTTTTCTCTGAAAACTCTCAAACTGTGTTAGATGTAAAGCTAACTGTGCTGTTTTCTTTTAGACATTTTTCAGTGCAACATTGAATAAGTTTTTTAAAACTCTTCAATCTGTTCTTGATACATGTCAGTGTTAGATTTCATAAATCAGTTTTCAAATGGTACAGTGTATATCTTTCACAAAACCCTTTAACTAATTTTCTTATTGTGTAGTGAATAATCTCTTCGTAACAAGTGTAAGTAATCCGCTTTGTGTTCTTCCGTGATATTCCCTTCTTTGTATGTTGTACCAAATGGTACATTTGTGTATTTTGTGGTGTCAAATGATACGCTTATGCATATTGTTGTGTCAGATGGTACATTTATGTATACTTTTGTATCAAATGGTACCTTTGTGTATAGTGTTTGCATCCCTATTTTGCCGACTACCTTTATTGGTTGTCTTTCTTCATCAATGGGATGTAGCAGAAGTTTAATTTCTGTTGGACTTTGTTCATCACCGTTCGTGGTGTATTCTGATGGAACAAGCTCTTTCGTTTCTTCTGTTTATCTAAGTCTATTTAATCTATCCTGAAATTCTTGTCACGCTCAAAGTAGAGTCCAGCAGCCTTTGTCCAAAATTGAAAGGCCACTATGCCAGGATTCTTTTTGTCAAGGTTGGTTAAACTCACTTCAGACGTTTTCTTGAGGTAGAGTTTTATAAGATTCTATGCAGTAGTTTTAGAGAAGACATCGTTACATGTTCTTCTTCTAAATTTAGTAATGACTATTATATTTGATAGCCGATCAGTATCAGTTGTAAAAACATGAAAGCCTTCTTCACCACGATGCTGTATGCAAACGTTGGTCAAATTATTTTTTTTTTTTTAAAGAAGTTGAAATATTTACTTTTAGCACTGAATGCCACATGTAATCGCGGATAGTTACTTTTTGTACGTTCAATTTTGGAAAAGTTGTTTATATGATCGTCGTTAGTCGCATACATTTGACAGATCTATATGTCAGAGTGCTTTCTGTCAAATTTGGTGATATTCTGTTCAACGAATTAAGAAGTCCCTTAAACATTGTGCAAACTTTTTTCGACAAATTTTAAAGAACTCTATTTTAGTGTGTTTTTTTTGTGGGGTTTTTCTCTATCTTTTCTTTTTCTTAAAATATCCTTTTTTAGGTATAAATTTTAAAGTCGTTTATTCCAGAATGTTTTCTGAAAAGTGAAGCAAAATTCTGTTAATCTGTTTGCCGAGTCGCATACATTATTTCTATATTTAGTAATAGCGGACTATCTGAAGACTAATCTGCATCATTTGTATCAATTTGAACGGTCTTCATGCCAGGAAGCGTTCTTTCAAATTCTGTTTTATAGTTTTGGAGAAGTTATTTATAATGCAATAAATCTGGAGTATGCACATTTGGTTATAGCGCCCAGTTTTAAGAAATTCTTAGATATTTGTGAGTACTTATTTGATTATGGGAACTCGGTCCCGTGGAAATATTCCTTAGCTTGAAATAATTAGCCAATTACTAGGAGCAAATGTCACGGAGTGACGTGTTGATGAGTTTCCATGATGACATGGTTTGCGGTTGGTGAATTCAGGTCAGAGCCGCATGAGTGTCCCTGTCGTTCAATAGTCCCTATTAAAATCTAATGGTGTATAGGCGCTCAGCATTAAGAGGTTAGAGTTAGGACTGACTGGCCTGGAGTCAGAATGATGTGACTGGGTGGAACATCATGCTACATGTCTGCGGCATGATGCCTCAGTGCTAGACATCACTATAAACTACCACACTGCAGACATCGTAGTGATATGACTGAAAAAATGTTAAAGCTACATAAAAAAAATCCAGATCACACACACACACACACACACACACACACACAGACAAGCAGTATGGTAATAGAGGTTTTGTTTTGTAACTGATCTATTCTTTCACCACAAAAGGCAATCCTCTGGCATATACGCCTGTTTGTAACATTGCGTGGAAACTCATGTAGATTACAATCGCGGACTCTCATGCGAGTGCGTGTGATGTGAGGACAGTCATAGCGGTAGAAGACCTTAACCTGATCACTAAAATATATCTAAAACTTCTATTACCATACTACAGTTTAATAAATAAAAAAAATTACTCGAACTAATGATTGGAGACTGGTAAATTACATAATGAAATAAACGAGAAGGGACTATTCCGTCGTCGGCAGGTACCGTTTATGTTGCCATGGTGGCAAATATGATGCAATTTTACAGGCGAAATGTGGCTTAAAACCATGATTTGACTGGCTTAAGGTGGCGTAGTAAAAATAGTTCCTGTATTGGGGGGGATTTGTATAGTTTTAAGGCATGAAATGCTGACGGTACGGAAAGTTGATGAAGAGAAACCGTGCAAATGTGCGGTTGAAAGACAATTGGAAAGTTGTGAGATCTGGCGTCTTGTATTGATTAGAGTAAAATTATTGAAAGATTGGACACGTTGGGCTTTCTAATTTACAACAGAAGTTGTATGGAAGTCTTTGGAATTCGGGGAAACTTATGACTTCTAGCTGAATCGCGCCAGGGTTTGACACCGCTCGGCCAAGTAAAATCCCTGGATTGTTACAATATGGTCATCATCAGACGTAAAAGCTTGAAAGCCCTCAAAGTCAGAATGTGTTTAGATAAACTGGGTTAAATTCTCTCGAGAAATTTTTTTTATTAAGAAGTTATTTGAATGTTTTTTCCATTTTTAGTGACGACCGCCATAATTTATGACGAATCGGCATAATTTTGTATAAATTGGTACGGTCTTCCAGCAGTAATGATTTCTGTCAAGCTTGCTCAAATTCCGTTCTGTGATTTTGGAGAAAAGGTCATTTAAATATTTGTCTATTTATTGAAAGGTTCTATTTGTTGTAGCAGGAACCATTTTTGAAACTGCTCAGCAATTGAGTTGAGAAGTCGCTTAAGGGATTTATTATTTTAAATATGCGGTATTTTCCTATAACGGATCAGCATCATTCGTACAAATGTTAAAAGCACCTCGTGCCAGGATGTTCCGTTTCAAATTTACTCGCAATGGTCGAGTGGTTTTTGAGAAGCTAAAATAGCGATTGATGACAGACGCAGTGCCATACCATAAGCTCACTTACCTTTCGCCCAAGTAATATTCAAGCTTTATTCCACAAAATGAATTTTTATTCTGATGTTTGTTTTTTCTTTGTTTACAAGCAGCTCTGCTGTCTCTCCGTTAAATATCTTCGACATATTTACAGACCCTATTGTCTCCAGTTTTCCGGATTTGTAGCCAATGGCTGCATATATCTAAATTGTAGTTCGATGATCTCTGATGATCTTTTTGGGAAGTATTCAGCACAGATTCCAGAGTAAAAAAAAACATATATATATTTTTTGGAACATATTAGGCAAATCCATGTAAGATCTTATGCTGAGAGGTTGATATCTATAATAAATGTTAAAAATAAAATTCAGTACTGTCAAACATGCATCTTCTATTTTCGTTTGTTTCCTGTCCAAATTTGGTACAGAAAATGTCAAATAAATGTTCAATAACGTAAAACAAATCTGCTTAATATATAGAACGGCTTCCTCGTTTTGGGGTAAAAACAAAATATTTATATTCGGCTTGTTCACTTCTTGAAGGGGTCACTTCATAAGTCTACTCCCCAATTCTGAGTTTTCAAAGAACCAAGTTGTCTTATTTTTCTCCTTATTATCTTCGTCAAGTTAAGCTAAATGTCATCGAAAATATAATTCTTTATCTTTTTCAGTGTACAATATGTACTCATTCCAAATTTTTGGGGAGTAAATCACCAAGTCATGATAATTCAATGTCAGTGTAATATTGTTCATTCGTCCTTCCGAATTCTTTGGGAATTTAAAAGGTGGAAGAATGATAGTAAGCTGGAAAATACAATTATAACGTGTTTTAGTTTGAAAAGATAGCAAGAATTAAAACATATCAGTGGACAGATAACGAATACAAGCAAGGTTAATAAAGCAATTGCCGTTTGTATTCATAATCCATGTGTCTGTTATGAGCTCCTGCCCAATCAAAATATGTTCGATTGAGATAGGCGTCCTTTATCAGCAGCCCGTGTGTGTGTGTGTGTGTGTGTGTGTGTGTGTGTTTTGGAATTTTAACGTAGCTTTAGCATTTTTTTTAGTGATATCGCTACTATGTATGCAGTGTGGCAGTTTACAGTGATGTCTAGCACTGCGGCATCATGCCGCAGTCATGTAGCAGGATGTCCCATCCAGTCACACTATCCTGACACCAGGCCGACCAGTCCTAACACTAATCCCTTAATGCTGAGCGCCTAGCGTGTTAGTACCATTTTTATAAGTCTTTAGTATGACTCGACCGAGATTCGAACCCGCGACTTCCCGCATCCGAAGCGGACGCTCTAACCATTAGGCCACCTGAGCGCTGCAATGACAAAATGGGACCTAAAAATAAAATAAGATTAGTTTCAGTTGTGTTAATATTCGTATTAAAAATACTCTATTATAAAAACATTAACTACCCTTATAAGGAGGAATACTGTAACGAAAATTGTCTATACTGTACGTCATTTTCTTGAATAAATACTTAATTGGTGTGTTGTAATTTATATGATGTTATCAGTGACTGGTCAGCTGTTCGTAAAATACCTGCCTAATACAACATTCTTTGATAAATAAGTAAGAACATATGCATTGTTCATTATAGTAACGGATTTACGAATCAATCGACTGCAAAGAGAATAAATCTTTAATGATAATTAAAAATGCAGAAAGGATAAAGTTTGGTTTGCAGTGACGTACAAAGGGTAAATGGCGCCGTGGCGGTGATGGCTCGATGGGATTTTGGCGCCTCAAGACCTCTGGCACCCGGAGCAATAGCCCAGTTCCCACCCCTTAATTATCTACTGTTGGTTTGGTTTTGCATGGCGTAACTCCATTTTCATTACACGATGGGCTATATACGGCTGCAGGTATTGGTGGCGGGTGAATCGGGAAAAACCACTGACCCACTGGAAGCTACTGGCAAGATTTTTCGTATATTCAACGCTGACGAACCAGACTCTAAACGAAGTGAACAAAGGTGAGATATTAATGAAGGCGAGCGCTTTAGATCAATCGGCCACCCGCAAAAAAGGATAAATATAGGTCATTGCCCTATAGCAAGATGACATGCCAAATAGGTTCCGAATATCTACCCTCGAATTCATTAAAATTCTGAATAAATACGATCATATGTAGTAAATTACCCTAATGTTTTATTTAATAAGTTTCAATTTGAAATCAGGCTCTTAAATCCTCTATACCGGTGAGTTTTTACTGCAAGAACGTACATTAATTAGACCAACAAGTAGGTCTTCGCTTTTTTGTCCGACAGAAAAAATGCTGGGACCTACTTGTTGGTCTAAACACTAATATGACTATCATTTGTCTTAAGAAGTTTCCAGAAGCTAGACCGATTCCCTGCATTTTTATAGTTTGAAGCCGTGTAGCTACTAATTCACATATTGAGAAGTTGTATTAAAATCGGGAGCTGACGCGCTAGTGTGCGAGAATCATTTAGTGTTATTTGTTTCCCCCAACAAAACGGGTTTGTGCAAAACTTCCGTACTGCACTAATATTTTTTAAAAATTTTCTTATTTTAGTGTTGTCATATCCCTTAACAAGTTGTCTGTTATAAAATATACTATACTGCACTGACACTTGCTACACTACACAAGCGCTTTAGAAAACTGATTCAGTCCACAAATGACAAACTTTTGGATACTGTCAGGAGACAGAGATAAAATCTAAAAATTAAACAGAATCTGACATACAACGTCGGATCAGCTTCGTTGGAATACTGTAATGCAAACTGCAATATTGTAATACAACTTAGCATTCTCGCTGTCGAATGGTAACATGCACACACACACACACACACACACACACACACATGAACTCCAGAAACAAAGTATTTAGGAATATAATTTAGCTAATTTAGTCGTTGCTTTAGGCCTTCTAATCTAAAATTTATTCTAAATAAACAGTTTGCGTTCGCAGGAAAAAAAAAAGACCCAACAGAGAGCAATTGTTCCTCGAAGTGACCAATAATTTTTTTTTCAGGAATTCAAGAGGAGAGCATTTTTTTTTAACTGCCGATTGTTGAAAACATCTATATAATTTTGTAGCAATCAAAAGATTTTACAAGTAGTCGCTGGGCTGGTCATATTGGACGCAAGATCGGCACCATTTGCATTTGTGACCAGCTGGAAATTATTAAAAGTCTTTCGGTGAAAACGCTAGATGGACATCATTTAGGCATAACTTGAGACCAAGTAAAGTCTTGTGATGAAAACCCTATGTGAATAAGACCACCCACTCAGTGGAGTAGCGATAACAAGTTTTTAACGATGGCTACCATGATGGCCATATTGGATGCTAGATCGACATTTTCATTTAGGCCCAACTAGACGCCAAGCCTTAGGATGATAACCCCATGTCAACAGAAATTTCCATTTAGAACAAGTAGCGATAACAATATTTTTCAAGATGTTAAACTTGTACCAACAGATAGACGGGCGACGGACATCGGGCTATCCTGCACGTTCTTTTGGTCTACAACTGCTTGAACCAAACCCATTTAATTACAGTCTTGCGGGCTGAAAAAGGTTATCGGTAAATCTCTTATTTTCATTTCCTACTGAAATAGTGTACTTCTTATTTTGAAAGGTTACGTTATACGCGTGTTTTCTCTTGATATACTGTTGTGTCATCTCTCATATAATATATATATATATATATATATATATATATATATATATATATATATATATATATATATATAGCTTTAGCTGCAGGAAAGAAACGACTCTTAGTTGCATTTACTTATCGTAATCTTTTCTACAAGACAGGAATGTTACTCTAAGAGAAGCTAGTGTCAGAGTTTTAAAGTATGGTTAGAAAAAATTCTACGCCCCCTCTCCACCCACAAAACATAATGGCCAGTCGTTTGACCCGTTCTGATGCAATGCTAATTGTCAAAGGAACCGTCGTTACTCGCTTATTAGCCGAGTCCAACAGCAAACAATATCAACAATGACCCGCCGTCGCATAATGCGCCAGCAAATCACGGTGTATGTTGTTGGTTCTGATTACTCCTTAGAAAACTATACAAACCCAGATCTATCGGCACATTATTCAGTCGTTCCCGACTTATAAACGAGTACAGACTTTATGTGGAAGCCAGCTGACGAATTTTAAGAGCAAGCGAGTAAGTTACTACATTAATTTTGTGACTAATGTCTGGCGTATATTGTCCAAGTATTCCAGTGTACGTCAAACCGAGTCAAAGTTCAGCGATTGTATGTTCACAGCGGAGACTTCAAAGGTGTGAAAAACTGTACTGACTTTAAAATGGTAGCCATGATAGATATTGTGGTTATCCATTGTTCTTTATATCACATAGACCGACGAAAAATTTAACTTTTTCCGTTGAATAAAAGCATTAGCAACCACCGTGCAAAAATAATCAGTTTTTAGAAATAATGGTTAGGTTTTGTGATTTTACGAGAGAGAGAGAGAGAGAGAGAGAGAGAGAGGTGGGGGGGTTATCAGTTTAAGGGACAATGCTTTAAATATAAAAAGGTATACGCTCATTTGAGATGAATTTACTCAGTCACTTCATCTGGACACACAGAACCATGACAGGCCGTATAAACCTTATCAAAGTGTGTGTGTGTGTGGGCGTGCGTGAGAGTGTGTGAATGATATGGCAAAGGATCCTTGTTCACTCGTATCCGAGAAGACCGTTGCCATTCTGCAATCAGAATATGGAAGACATTACAATTTAATCCTCGACGTCTGCATACAGCTTGGAAATCACAAAACCTAACCATACCAATGGTTCTCTTATAATACGCCGGCAGCGGCAAGCAGCCTTTACTTTGATCAGCCACTGTCAGCAGATCCGAGTTTACGCCGTCCGTTCTATTGATGATTTTAAGCGATCGGTGTAGACCTTTATCTGATTCTCTTGGTGCAGTATGCACGTTTGAATCTTTCTTGTTTGCAGTTTTGCGCACTTTGCGAGTACATGCAGGTATATTCATCGGGCAGGTTGATTGTTGCGCGATTCACGCGCAGCTATGTGCATCTTGACAAGTGTTTCATTTTATCAGTCATGTCTACACTCTTGATCTATTTTATAATTCGTCACAAGACTCCTTAATGTCTGAATGGGAACTCTGTGTAAGATGAAGTGTTCTTGTGGAAAATATTTGTCGAGGAAGAGATAAAGTTCTTCGTTACAATTTTTACAAACTCTGGAACAGTTACCTCTTCGCATTACAACCTTAAACAAAAGGAGTCTTATATATAAATCAGTTGTAAAATAATTTGAATTTAAATTTAAGTTTAGCAAATTATGAAAGGATCTTGTTTAATTTAAGTCAAGGTAACAAATGCCATCTTCCAATGCAAAATATTGAATAGGTACTCTAATTTTATCTGGAAAAAAGTACATGAAAATTCACGACACGTAAAACTATTCCGTGGCGTGATCTGTATACACAGATACACTGCTATTGACTGAGCTGTCTGCAAACGTGTACGAATAAGATGTGGGAGCAAACGATACATGGTCACTTGCATCTGAATAAACCGTGGGAATGCCTGCATTATCTGTCTGGTCTGATAAGGAGGACATAAGCATATCATCATCACTGTTTGACCGATGCTTGGGATAGGTTTTCTCATATTCTTCTTCAGGAAGGTTAATCCGAGCAAGAAGTGCCCGTGCAGAAGTCTGCATCTCGTCGATACGTTTCTTTCGGAACCGCGTAGAAATCCCCTGACCTCTTGGTCTTAACACTGTACCAAGGTCAAGCCTCTCTAGGCGTTCAAAAAATTTTCCTGCTGCCCATACTGGGTGGGAGGTTTTCATGGACAGTTTTCTCTGACATTTTGGGATCGGTGGAAAGAGACGATACTGACATGCAAAGGCAGCTGTGACTATACTACCTTTGGTCAAGAGAAGCTTCTTGATTTTTCCGGCGCAAATTCGAATGAAGTCATCGTCAGGTATATTGTACAAACTGGCCATAATTGGCTCAGTTGAACTTGTCGTGCGCAGAGGAGCAGAAATAAGCCTCTCAAGCTTGAAATGCGCTGGTTCCATTTGACTGGCTCGATTTATGAAAATCTGCTGCGGTTGGGGTACGTGTCGCTGATAATCTTGCCGAGCGACCTTTGCGTCCTGCAATGGCTGTTCCTCTTGTAAAAACTGTTGCTGTTGGTGATGAAGTCCTTGCCGAAGCTCAATCCCTCTTCCGCTACTAGGATCAGACATTGACCTTTGCTGCCTAAGAGAATCTGCGACACTATTTCTAACATAGGAGGTTAGCTGATTCCACTGGTCAATTGCTTGCTGGTCACTTTGAAGACTTTTTATGGGCACACTGTCTTCCCCTTGCCTATTTACCATTGGTTTAACGTCGACATGCTGTTCCATTGATGCGTGGAAAGGGGTTTCCTGCTTTCTCTTCCTCCGCCTTATGTACATTTCACTGTATCCCACCGTGGACTGGACAGGTAGGGATTCTAATGTAGACGCGTTGCTCGGCATTTGAATTCCTTGTAAGGAGGAATAACTTTGGACATTGGTAATGATAGGACCTGGTGTATCTGCACCAGGATCTGTTGTATTTCTACGGTCCTGGGGACTATTTTCTATCACTTCATCTGTGTCACTAAGCTCTACAATGTCCTCCTTGCTGTGAACGATTGTTTCCTTCTCATGATCACGCCTAACGTCATCCGACCCACTGATAGACGCGCAAGACGGGTTTCCGGTGTTGGTGGAATGGGCCACGTGATCAGAGTCTGTTCTAAGTACTCCTTCGTCGTTCAAATCCTTACCCGTAAAGAGTATCCATTTCTGCTTTATGACGGTCTTTATTATGGAAAAGGCATTCTTGACAACATCACTGTTGATTACTCTCGAGGGAATAATACCCGTCTGAGATGACATCGTAACTCCATTCGCTACTGCTGTCATCACCGCACTAAGTCGAACAATCTGCCCCGTTGCTTGATTCAGAGAACCCCATACTTTTTCATTATCAGCTCCGCGTTTATACTCCTCCAACTTCTGGATACATCTGCAACATAGAAAAAGAACAATAAATAACTTTTACATATAGACTGAAGTTCTTTTCCAGATGGTGAAAACAATGTTTTACTCAAACAGCATTTATTAAAATTGTCTAATTCTAAATCTTCGTAGTTTCCTGTTTGAAATCGTGGTATAGCAATCTCGTACTGGAAGAAATGAGGAAGTTAATATTGATTTTACTGAAGCAAACCGAGTTAACCCACTACGCGTCGACTCCCTCAGCACAGTAATCTAACCAAAGCAAACTATTTCCACGAAAGATAATTTAAGAATAATCTAGGCATGAAGTTATTACACGTGCTCTTTGTAGGTTCCAATTTTGCGAGACGGCTAAGATGGCTGAGCATTCATATCCCATAACACATTAAAAGAATTTTTTTCCCTCGCGACTGCGCGCGGTGATGACGGCAGCAGCGAATGGAGTTAAAAAGGAAAAGCGTCATGGTTATCTAGTTTTATCCCCAGTCATTATGCTGTCCATACATGTGTCTTTTTGTAAAAGACTATCTCTAACCACAATGACAACAGATACGATGTGCGCGACAAATAATATGTTTAGGTAATGCAGATATATTGCAAATAAACCGGTGTCATTTAATTCGTATCTAAACTTTTTGCCAAGATTTTATACGGACAGAATGAGCAGATGCAATAAAGTAAATTCCTTAGCAGCGAAAAGGCGCGAAAAGAGTTCGACGTGAAGAAAGCTGCATTTTTGCTGCGAACAGAACAACGGTCAAACCTGTCGGTCACTTCTAATATCTGGGAAAATAGCCTCTACAATTCAGGCAGTTGTTTCGAACAGGTTAATTTCTGCAATAAAGTGGCTTATTGGTTATAGTATTCGCACACCCTCTCGTTTGATTGTACCCCCTATCGAATTTTAAAAAGGAAAAACATCAAAGATTTAAAAACGCACAAAACTTAATCATTTCATTCACTGTTATTTCATTAATTGATTTATAAATTGTAACCTGATTGTCGCCAAGGGGTCTCTAACACTGCCGACTTATTGGCGTTTCAAAGCGAACGGAAGCTCCCGATGTAAAGAAGCAGACACACTGCTCGATGTCCATTTCCGGTTTTAGGATAGCCCATTTCAGTAAAAACTGTGTCGTCTGAGTCCAGTATTTGCAATGTCTAGGTAAAATATTTCTAAAACAAATAAAAAGGAGGAACTCTTGTATATAGGCGTTCAAAAGGAATGTAATTCCTAACTTTACGGAAGTACTGATTCGAAACGCCAACAGATTGACAGTGTTTGGGACCCCTTGGCGATCGGGTTAGAATTTATAAATCAATAAATGAAATAACAAATCAATGAATGAAATAACAAAATTTTGTGCATCTTTTATATCCTTGATGATTTCCATTTTTA
Source organism: Megalonaias nervosa (assembly GCA_016617855.1). Taxonomy (NCBI): domain Eukaryota; kingdom Metazoa; phylum Mollusca; class Bivalvia; order Unionida; family Unionidae; genus Megalonaias; species Megalonaias nervosa. The sequence goes on from JAECUM010003825.1 coordinate 69,121, forward strand.
TAATTGGGGAGGGGTACAAACAAACGGGATTGTGTGATAATACTATAATAGAAGTGACCTTTTCGGCAGGTGTGACTGTTTTCGCAGCAAATTAAATTAGTTTATATCTGGAGAAAAAATACATTTTCTTCTCAAATAAAGTGATTTTCCAAGCGAAGAAAAATAATTTTCATCTCGAATTAAATAGCATTTCTTCTGCGAAGAAAATTACCTCATAATTTTGAACCTCTGCCGCTACCCCAAGTAAACGTCATTGACCGCTAGAATGCGACTACATCGATTCGTCACATGGTACTTCCGGTATACAACCTACTGTAAACACGTGACTATGTAATGGGTTCAATCAGTGATCGACATAGATTTCGACGTCTGTAGATATATTTTCTTCACTATACGCCATTTAATCTTGAACGAACTATTATGTCAGCAATCAAATCGTATGTTTATATGTTAAATTTTTTGTTAGTTTCAATGCGTCATAGCGTAGAGATACGTTGGTTTAAATAAACAGACAACGCAACAGAAAACAATTTGCATGAAATCCCAATGTCTGCATTCCCTCCCGCGATTTGTCCCTTGCCTAAACCATCCCGAGAAAAATTTAAGTGTTATCCTGTAGGTAACTACATGTATAGCAGATGTGACTTACAGTCAGTGCGGCTGATTTATCGGCCTCGCTATGTCCGCTAAATAATGTGAGGCCGATAAACCAGCCTCACACGTACGATTATAATAACTAGCGGTTTACTTACAGTAAAAAAAAAAACCAAAGTGCATCCTATTTAACTGGTAAGAAAAGATAAGATGTACTTGAATGTACTTTATGTATTAAACAACAAAACATTGGATAACATTTGGCAGATTATTCAACAGCGAATCAAATTTAGAGAAACAGCCGGAATGGGGAGTGAAATAAACTAGATTTATAGGGCCGCCGCGGACACCTACCTTCAATAAGCCTTCTTCCGCTAAAATGTGGCGCGCACTAGCAGTCCTCCCACCCACCCTAAATAAAAGCGGACCGTCCAAACTATCCAGACAAAACACGCACACACCCTTTAAAAAAGAAGCCGCGAGAGAATCCTGCCCCCATTTGGCTGGCCTGGGCTTTCTAATCTTAGTCACCTAATAGTTACTTGTGGTTACGTGCATGCTTATGGGTTGCTGGCCATTTGGGAACATTCTTTTGCAAAGGATTTTCCCATCTGGCGTGGGCACTATTGTCAGATTTCTGTTTGATTGCGATATGAATTTGCTTAGGCATGATGTTGGACATAATAAGGCCGATAAATCAGCCCCACACGTACGATTATAATAACTAGCGGTTCAGAGGATAATATCGCATATTCATTAAAACCTGCAAAACTCTGCAGAGAATCTTGTCTGCCACATCGGTGTACATTTTATACACTTACAGGTATTTCTCGCGGCTGTTGAGCTACCGTCACCTGATGGGTTCTTTTCGCGATATGTATAATAATATTTCCGGATAAAATCCTATATTTAGCGACATGTAAATCCACATAGAAGTGCACAACCCTCTGTCCTGTGGCCATTTTGAATTTCGCGCTATATATGGCTATTACCAAATACCGATACGCGTCTAAAACTGTACACACGTGTGTTCCGGAAAGATCTGCACGCAACAAAATTGCACATTTTAATAAACAGGTGAAATGAGACCCACATATCGTCCATCAGAAAAAAAAAACGGAAGGGGGGGGGGGCTGATTTATCGGACTAGGACATAGTATGCACAAAAAAAGTTAAATGAACTTTTTTTTAATTTATGGCATTCGAGCTTTCATGTCTTTCATTACGAGTGGCCGATCAGAATCGTTTCCAGCTCAGCAACGTCGTCTATTCTTGCACCTTTACTGAGGTCTTTATCTGCACACTCAAGTTCTTTACGGCTAGTCTCAGTCAACGTCTGATCCCTTAAGGCGCTATTAAAGCGTCCTGTCAAACATCTGGCCATATAATTGGGGTTTCAGACCCTTACTGGGGTCAAGTTGGTCGGATTGAAGGCTCGTCTAGTGTAGGTCTCCGCCATTTTCTTCGGACGTTACTGGTGGCGTAGACCAACGATGCTTGGCACTATTTGTGCAGGCGTTTTCTTCCCAAATATTGTCAGGCTATTGGCCGCATTCTAGTAATTAATACATTTATTTATACTGACCTATGTATGCGGATGATAAGTAAAATCCATCTTCTTTCGACCCATGACATTAAATCCTTCCGAACACTCACTTTTTTTTAGTATCAATCCCTGTCAAAACAGAACACATATGTATAAATAAAGTTTTTGACCCGAGAAAGCGTGGAAACGAGTGACCCGATAGTCCGATAGAGCCAAAAGCTGAAAACTCACGAGCAAATAGTGCCAAGAATGTTTGATCTCCGCCACTAGCAATGTTAGGAAAAAAAGGTGGAGAAATAATTGTTGATCTACAACGGGGTAGGCGTTTTCTTAATTAGGCCGGTCGATGCCAGCAAGGACGCAAGGGAGGGTTGACAGCGAAATCGCTGTAACATGAGAATCCTAATGTCACTTTTTTTTATAGGGTCAAAAATGCCTTTTAATACCCGCTCATCTCAACGAGGCCACGTAGCAACGTTCTCAGAGCCAGGTATTCCTCTCTGACGGGGAAGGTGGCGACCATGGCCGCGGTGCGCGCGTCAGTCATTTGAGAACTAAAGACGAGGTGACCACCATCAAGTGCTGTCATCCTGGTGGTCCACTCCTCCGATGTTTTGCTGTTGTTTTTTTTTTTACTCGAAAAGAGCGGGGAATAAAGTATTGTAGAAGAAATCTTCGCTAAATCTGACCAATATAATAGGAGAAGTGTCATGCATGTTACAGGCAAAGAGATTAACACTGCTAAGCGAAAAATAAATTTGTTAAACTAAATGTCACAGAAAAAGTTTGAACATATTTTTGTTATTTAACAAAACTCTGAATAAATACATATCGAACATGGGTGATATGAAAAATATATTAAAAGCACAGCGAATTAAAGATGAAGAGGTAAATAACACAAAATGTCGGGGAAAATATTGTTTGGGTCACTATCTATATACAACTTTATGTTGCTTATCTGTATCGGCTACGTCACTGACAAATCGGATCCACTGGCAAAAACGAACTATACAATATATATATATATATATATATATATATATATATATATATATATATATATATATATATATATATATGATGAAAAACGACCAAATTAACCTCCCACCCAAAATAAAAAAGGAAAGAAGAGCCTGTACAAATTCCAACGTCAAAAACAATGAAAATAAGCCAACTGTACATGCTACCAACAACAATTAGACTTTGATGTTTTTAAATGTTGGAGACAAAAATACAGTAAATATCGTATCCTCATTAGATATTTATGGCAGTTTCATTCCGCGTGTAGCTGCAAAATCAAGTCAGTAACAAGACAGGACCGCCTTCAAAAATGCCTTTCTGTTATTGTCCGAGTCTGTGTCCGAGTTTATCAAGGCCTATTTGAATGTGCATTATTCTTACCACATGAAATAGTTCCCTAAGTTATGTACATCTAGCCTCAGACTTTTCAATTCCTTTTCATTTCTGCGGCATTCTTTATAATCTCCGCAACTTCTGTGTATTACAAAAAGGCTGCAATGTGAGTAGTGTAGTGGGGCACTATAGCCCTCATTATGCCAAAGAAGGAAAATCAGCCTGGGGCACTATGGCCCTCCGATTTATAGGCCCAGAAAATCAGCCTGGGGCACTATGGCTCCAATGGGAATTTTGTATTAGCGACTAGCACACACTGGGCCTGTATAGCGCCAAGAGGAATGGAACAGGTAAGGTGACGTCACGGTACTGGTCATTGGCAACAATGTAGCAAGGTAGTACTGTGACGTCATGCCACCTGTGTCATTGCTATAGACAAACACGAATCAGTCGCGTTCGTGTCAGTGAATAGTAGAGTAGGGTTTTAAATTTTTTTAGGCAAGAAAGAATTAATATCTTTTCGAGGCATATGAAGTGGCCCTGAAAAGGGCCTTTGTCTTCTTCTATTGTCTCCACTTCTTCCACCACGTTCTCACTTTTTCAATAATTCCTTTCTTCTTCTTCTTTTCTTCGTCTGGAATCCAGTCAGGATGTCCCAGAGCTCTAAACTTTTCCTGTACCTTCATCCAGTTCCTGTTCAGTTTCTCAAACTCTTCTTTTCTCTTTATGTTTTCTTTGTCCTTTCTTTCTTTTGTCCAGGTCTCTTTAATCTTTTTCACTTCTTCTTCCATCACGTTTTTCATCTTGTCTTCGGCTTTCTTTAACTGGTCTAAGCCCCACTTGACAAAAGACCACTCTGTGCAATTAAATGTATCTTGCAAGAAGCTCCTCACTTTGATGACAAGATCAAGGGCTTCCTTCAATGTCCCCACTCTTACATACTTAGGCTTCATGAATCCTCTTAATTTTTCCACCTCCTCTTCTATCATTCCGGCCACCTGATCCCTGGCTACCTTGAGGCTATTGACTTGACTGGTCACAAAGTCTTTCGAGACTGGATAGCTCCATTCTTTTTCAAGCCTTTCCACCACGTAGGCTGCATCCATCATCCAGAAATAACTATGCCTTAATTCAATAAACAAATTCATTTTTTTTTTGAAGTTGTTGACTAGTCAACGTGGGTAGCCAGACAATGTTATCCATCCATCCATGGGTAGCCAGACTGACTAGCGTTCCTCGTTATATACGTCAAGCACGGACGTGAACGAAAACATTCCTTACACTCACTTCACATAGGATATACTATCCTCACCAACGAACGAGAAAGCATAAAACACACACATATATACTATTCTCACCAACGAACGAGAAAGCATAAAACACACAAATATAATATCCTCACTAACGAACGAGCAAGCATAAAACACAAATATACTATCCTCACCAACGAACGAGCAAGCATAAAACACACAAATATACTATCCTCAACAACGAACGAGAAAGCATAAAACACACAAGTATACTATCCTCACTAACGAACGAGAAAGCATAAAACACACACCTATATACTATCCACACCAACGAACGAGAAAGCATAAAACACACAAGTATACTATCCTCACTAACGAACGAGAAAGCATAAAACACACACCTATATAGTATCCACACCAACGAACGAGAAAGCATAAAACAGACCTATCTACTATCCACACAATCGGGATGAGAAGAAAAACACATACCCATATACTATCCTCACAAACGGGATGAGAAGAAAACACACACCTATTTACTATCCACAAAATCGCGATGAGAAGAAAAACACACACCCAGATACTATCCTCACCAACGAAGGAGAACGCATAAAACATACCTATATACTATCCTCACCAACGAACGAGAAAGCAAAAAACAAACACATATCTACTATCCTCACCAACGAATGCGCATGCAAACACACACACACACACACACACACACACACACACAGACACACACACACACAACAGTAAAGGAGTGATTGTTTATAGTCACACTACTCTACATTCACACCAATTGGCAAATTGAATAGTCTCTCTTTTCTAGAGATCTGGTTAGTCCTGATACGGGCTGTTTTTTCTTGAACTCCAATTGCACCTGGTTAATGCTGGCACCTCCCAGGGTGGGCACCACACACACACAACGACGACTCCAATCTTGCTCCCAATTGACACGTGTGGTTGGGAGTGCAGAGGGAGCTTGAGTGGCCTCATCATTCCAGTTTTCAGTCTCTGGGATAGTGAAGACTTGTTCTCTCTGTCTTCTCCTATGCCAGAACCGGGGATGGTGAGGTCTCTGCGGCTCCCACTCTTGCCGCTGTCTCTCCAACTCCTGCTCCCAATTTTCAATTTGGGGGACAGCGTTTCTCGGTCGTTGTAGTGCTGGTAGTAGTTGTGGCTGCGGCTGTGGTTGTGGCTGTGGTTGAGGTGGTCGTACTGGTTGTGGAGGCGTCCTCACCTCAGGTTTCACTTCACACTGAGGTCACATGAAGAGGTGGGGCAGGATCTTTTCCTCATTCTCTTTCTTCTTTTTCATCTCTTCCTCCTCTTTATTTTTTCTTCCTCCGCTGTGGCCTCCATAGCCAGTTCATTTAAAAGGCGCCTGGCATATTCCAGGTGAATTTGGAGTTCTAAAAGCTTAGCAAGTCTACTATTCATTTTTAATGTTGACGAGTCAACGATGGGTAGCTAGACTGACGATTAAGTCGCTTTATATACTTGAAGCACGCACGTGAAGGTAAACATCCCCTAAGACCCAAATTTACAATACCACTATTACCATCACATCAAACGCGCGGTCCTAAAAGAAGCACTCACGTTGACTTTTTTTTTTTTACTTACAAACACAGACATGCACGCTTGGACAAGACAGAGAAAAGAAAGGGTGAATTTTTTACTGACAAAAGAAACGAAGTGCTTATAGACACACTTTTATTTATTTTTTAAAATTTTAAAAGTTTTGGCAAATTGAATTAGTATCTCTTTTCGAGAGTATTGGGGTAGCCCTGAAAAGGGCTGTTTGTTTTTTTTTTGTTAACGGGAGTGATGGCAATCTTTTTTACTGTCTAAGATTGCGTCCCCGTCTGGCGGCAGGCTTTCCTATACGATACGGTCTGCTTCTGCGGAAAGAAAAAGAGAATTCTTTGGTGTCCACACGGCAGTCCACAAAACCTCTGTCTGGTTCTTGCTGCTGCTGCTGCTGCTGTTGTTGCTGCTGTTGTTCTTCTCTCTGCTTCTTCTGAAGTCTGTACTTCTCAGTCCATTCTTCTTGCTCTTTCTTAATTTCCTCTCTGAAGACCTCTTCTATTAGGTCTTGGGCTATGGATAACATCCTGACATTCTCTATCTCTTCAGGCTTCGGTATCAGGTTTAGCCTGACACGATGTAAACTGACGTAAACTTCGTTCAGCTGGGATAGTCTGGAAGGCATGTTCATAGGTAGACGAGTCAACCATGGATGACCAGACTGGAGACCAACCCGCTTTATATGGTTCAAACGCGGACGCAATAGAAAACATCCCTACTCGGTTTTAGTGTCGGAACGGTATGATAGCTCATGTCATGGTGAAGGATAGAAAGAAGTCAAAGAGCATATATTCACAGTGTTTTTTGAAAACAAACCACAGACACATTTTTCTCAAAACACAACATTTTTTATTCAACCAAAAAGTAACAAGTAACAAGTAACAATAACATCAAACAAATTATTTTTTACAAGGTTGACAACGTTGTGAAATCATGTGAGATTTCCATTGATGGAAGTCATGAGGCCATTGATGTATACTACGTTTCCTAGCTAAAGACAAAAGATAACTATAATGGTCACAAAACCATCGATCTACTTTCTCATCATTTCTAGGAGAGTGACGATCAAAATAAGTCACTAAATGTTCTAAGGGATATCCAAGACTGCGTTGATGAAGAAAATACACACAATATTGTCCACACACTATGGAATCTGTGCCTTGTAATTTCACATTATCGTATCGTGTCGTCTGGGCATTTCTTCTCATAAAGTCAATGATATCGTCTTCCAAAGGGGGTAATCCATACGAATCAAAATATTCCACACAATTCTCTTGAAGGAAGTAGACGGCAACCCAGTGAGTTCCTAGAAGATGACTTTCGTCCGTGTTGTTGACATAAGCTTGATGGTCTTGAGGTTTGCGACGAGTTAGTTCATCTTTAGCGCACACGACAGGATTCCAAGAAGCAGTATACGAACTATTGTGCAAGGTAATAAAGTTCCCAGGTATCCATTTTTTTGTTGTGTTGTTTTCTCACAGGTAATGATAAGTCATCAATTCAATTCTGACTTTTTGTTTGAAACGAACTGTCAAGTAGCCGTTTCTTCGCCTTGTCTCCGCACTCTGGGCTAAGAGAGATTCGATGCGATAGATCTCTGGAGTAGTCAATGGAGGGTAGGAAAGATCACGCAAGCCTTTATACCACTCATGCAACACTGCTTCTTCTGAGATGAGACTCCAAGCGTCGTCCAGATACTCGTCCAATTTTTCTTCTTGACTCATCATCATACATTTATCGTGTTGAATTTGACTGGGATGATCGTTTTGACATCCATAACAATATTTCTTGGACAATTCCGTCATTGTATTCGCTAGGTGTTTAGCAAAACAGGACACTAAATGTTGTTCTTGTTCTGGCCATCTGGACTTGACTACTACCTCGGCCTCTTTGTCTTGGTCTTGGGGTTCTGCTTTCATGCTATCCTCCCATTCCACGTCCAAAGATTCCCTATCGTTCAATGAGGGATAGGAGTCTTCCATTGTGTCTAATAGTCTAGAACGACCTCTCTCAAACTGTTGATTTCTATGGTATTATCGAATTCAGCATACAGGATGACGTTCACCGTCTCAGTGAGAGCTTCTGCAAACTGAAGTTCCACACGCAGTTGACCGGATTTTATAGGGTGGAAATGTCCCTCGTCGCTGCCTTGGTCTGGAGTGAAATCAAAGGCCCACAACGTGTAACCTCCGACATAATTTTCGTACGAAATACCGTGACTGGCGTTGGTTCCTAGTTGCCCCGTAGCTTCGTACAGGGACAAGTACGATCTCAAGTAATTCTTCTGGGCAAAGTTAGGTTCGAAGGGTCTGGTACACAAAGTCTTGCCATCACGACTGACTTCGATCTTGGACACTCTGTAGTGCTTAAACTGGAAAGGATTTTGATCGTGGGCTCCGTTGAGGGCTGCATTACTGACGATACCAACGAGTAAACGTTTGGGTAACTGTCCTTGGAACAGATGATCTTCGATCTTGGATCGGAGTCCAGCAGCAATGGTGAATGTTTTCACTTCTACACGTCGTATCGGATACTTAGCGGTCGATCTGCTCAATGTTTGACTGATGTCGTTTCCCGCTTTAGGTAACACTTCTACACGACGCACGTAAAGTCTGGCTTCTTGGATGATGGTTTTGTACTCGTTGGCATGAGCCATCAAATGGAAAGCGACACTGCTGCGACTGAGTCTCAGGCGAATATCCACTCCGTTCAGCAAATACTTGTCTTGCAACCACATGTCCAAATGCAAACGATCCATCAGTTCTAAACTACGACCTTGCAGGATTTTCCTTCGACGGTGGTTAAAACCCACATTGTGAGGATCGTCATCGGCTGTCAGGGCTGTGTCGTTAAACGTGTCTTCACCTGCGGTGTCAGGTTTCCATACCACGCAAGCATCCAGATGAGTGTTCTTGGCCTCTTTTCCGTACGTCAAGAGATTTTCCAGGTACGCTCGGTAAGGGTAAGTATCCATGCTACTGCTGACCAGTTTGTTATTCAAGTACAAATCCACTTCGCTGAACAAGGAATGCCGACTTGGAACAAGCACAAGACTCTCGGTGCATCGTTTTCTTTCTTTTTAATAATCAAAAACGTCTAACTCTCGGACGGTTTTTCTTTTCTTAGACTTTCTAGCTCTAGGGGTGTGAAGTCCTCTGAAGGGGTGTTTTCGTCGTCTTTTTCTGCCTTGTCCTTGCTCTGGCGTCGGGGGAGCAGGAATGCCTGACTCGGCATTGCCCAGGGCATTTATAGGAGTTTCTCGCCGACCCAAAAGGTCTTTGCCCGTTTGAAGCAAGACATTTTTGCCTGCTCTCAAGAAAGCTTCTTTGGGGTTTTCTTTGTCAATGATGACATTTTGGAGAAATTCTTTACCTTGCGTCAACGCGGCATCTTTTAAGGCGTGCAATCCCCGTGTCACCATCGGTTTCAAAACGGGAACCACTGTACGAAAGGCGGATTTGAGCATATCACCTAAACCATGTCCTCGCTGTCGAGCGACTCCTTGGTACACAGGATACATGACTTACAAAAAGTTAGAGTAATCGTTTTCGAAAATGGAGTTTCACTGTGACTTTCCCTTTGGTGAATGGAATATTTTGTCCCAGATCTCCTTTTATAGTAATGTTGACAGTGTTGAAATAAGACTTACTGACTGGCAAATAGTGAGGATGTACAAATTCGCGGTGAACGTGATAGGTGTTTCCACCTTCCTCGTCAGCAGCCGTGGCAGAATCCACTTTGAAAGGAATGACACGCAGTAACGGTACGGAGGTGTTTCCCACTACGTTGTACTCCACCACATCGGAGTACATAAAAATCAAATTCAGTCCTTGGTTCATTTCTACAGGGAATCGAAAATGTTTCTCAAAATCCAAGTTATCGGTCATGGCTGGTATTTCGTTTCTCATCTTGATCAACTTGGGGTCTCCACCCAAAATGTCATACAATTCAGGACAAAATGTAATGGCCAATACTTTGTCCTCTGAAAATTTCATCATTAGGCGACGAGTTATTTTGTGGTACTCAATCGTGACACTTTTTCTGGCTTTCTCCAAGGCATGATGGTCACTTCTTTTTATAGTCGATGAGTTGCGAAGCGGCGATCCAAGAGTCAAAACTGGGAGGATATCCTTTCCAACGTACTTTGACTTCTTTGACACGTTTCTTTCCTACTTTTCGGGTTCTTCGATCGAGTATGCTTTCTATTTGTACACGTCGTCTTCCTTTTTGGTCACACGTTGTAACTCGGGCAAGTAAAACGTTCCTTTTAACATTTCCCCGTTCATGTCTTCCAATTTATAGACGGGAGGATGACGGCCACGCACACGTTCGGTGACACGAAACAATTCGGTGGTCCAATTGGGTAAGTAACCTTTGTCGAAAGTGCGTTTGGTTTTGCCAATGCGTACCCAATCTCCTGCTGCCAATACTCCACCTTTCTTGGGGACAGTTTCCGTCGAGGACGGATCAAACAGACGCTCGAAGACGGTCACTTCGTTGTCGGGAGTCACTTCTTGGGGAGCACGCGCTATGCTCCGATGGTAAAATTGATTGTACGATTGGACGAGGTGTGGCAAGACGTCGATGTACTTGAGAGTGTGTTGATGCGTAAAATATTTCCACATGCGTTCTTTCAAGGTGCGTTGAAAACGTTCCACGATGTTGGCTTTGGTTTCGGGATTCTCGGTGGTGAAAAAATGAATGTCACGTTTCTTCAATTCTTTTTGGAAAGCTTGGTTTAGAAATTCGGTGCCTTTGTCAGTTTGCCATCGAAGAGGGTGACGCCCGCTTTGTTGCAACACCAGTTGCAGGGCTCGCACTAACTCACGGTTCGATTTGGAAGTCAATGGTACGACCCAAGCAAATTTGGAAAAGACGTCGATGACACAAAACAAATATTTGTAGCCACGATTGTAGGTGGCCAAATGAGAGACATCGGCTAAATCGGCTTGCCACTGGTGATCGATACCCTCCACTTGGGTGCAACGTCTGGAAAATTTTCGTCGAATGGGTTTGTGTAAGGTGTACGTGGCTTGTTCTTGTAACCACCGTTGCACATGAGGTAAACGGATACTTTTCAGTCGAGTTTTGGCAGCACGATACAATTTCTGAACTCCTCCGTAACCTGCGGGATGGGATGGATCGTAGTAAATAAATGCTGGCTAACACCTTCTCCATTATTTAATAAGTGATCCACTCTTCACTGATGCTACTCTGAATGGGACGTGGGGGTGGTTTAGAAACCGTTTTACGTGTCCGATGTGCCACGGGTGTAGAAGTGGAGGGTAGTGGTGGTGGTGGTGGTGGTAATGGAATGGCTTTGGTCTTCTTTTCTTTTTTCACTTCTGCTTTCCCTTCTTCTTTTTCACTTCTGTCGAAGGTGGAGTGGACATCATCTTTTGAACCCAAGCTTAAAGTTCTTCTCGTTGCGGTGTAGGGGAAGGTGTCAACAAGGACACTGCAATCTTACTAGGGATGGGAGCTGCTGACGGTGTTTGAAAGACTTCTCTTGCCTCTTCTTCCTCAGGCAACCGTGGGGATGCATCTGTCTTGACCACTGGGAGTGGTAGTGGTGGTGGTAGTGGTGGCGAACTTTTCATCAAGGCCTTAAAATCTTTCAGAGTGGGTTGAGCTGTTTCGTCTAAAGATTTTTGGTGAAAGAGTTTCAGTCGTTGCAACAACTGACCGTACCATTGCGATTTTTCCGTTTCCGACAAATCGCTGCGATCCATCAACGATTGCAATTCGTGTTGTAACTGGGACATCTCGGTCAAATGAGGATTAGGAGGTAAATGTGGGGTTCGTTGTTCTTGCCAACGATGGTATTCCATCCATCGTTTGTAAGGGACTAAAGCTAGTTTTCGTCCTTCCATCAGATTTCAAGGATCACGTCTGAAATCTTTTGACTCCAGTGTCCTCCTTTTGTCTTCTTGGTCTTTAATCTTGGAATTAGGGCTGGTATAATATGTCCCACTGCACTCAGTATAGGTTTCGCTACACTGGTAATAAGTCCTAACAGGGGTAAAAATCCTCCGCGTTGCACCAACATCTTTTTCTTTTGACGAATGGATATTTTCTTTTGGACCATTTGGCGAAGAACGTGTCGATGTTTGGCTAAGCAATTTTTCTGATGTTTAGTCAAAGGTATTGTGCCTTTCAAGACGTTCAGACAACACTCGCTCACCGTATCGATGACATCTTCGGAGGCAGTTTGAATGAGTTGTTTTCGCATGGGTGGAGGAGCTTTGGACAGGACAGACAACATGTCCCAATGTTTGACTAAACGAGGAGGCAGTCCTTTCCTTTTCTTTCCTTTGGGGGTAGAAGAGGAATGTCTTTTGTGGGGTGACATCTTTGTTTGTTGATTCCGGGACACACACCAAAAATACACTAACGTCGATGACTTGTCACACGGTCTTTCATCCTTTTTTGGGGACTATCGCTTCGTCATAAAGGTGACAATGTGTTTTCCAAAATCGCCAAAGAATCCTCCTCTTTGGCGGCTCCTCTTTTTCTTTGGACGAGTGTGTCTTTTCTGGGGGTGACGTCGATGTTTGGCTAAGCGTTTTTTCGCATGACGAGACTGTCTTTTTCTTTTCCCTTTCTGGAGAGGAGAACGACGATGAGGGGACATCTTTTGATCCACAACATACACTAAAGTCCATGGTTTCACATGCGTCTTTTTATCTTATTTTTTTTTTTGGAGCCTGTCCTTTACCCTTGTGACAAACTTGTCACCTATCTTATCGAATTCAAGGAAAGGGCCAAAGAAACCTCCCTTTTGGTGGCTTCTCCTTTTCTTTGGACGAGTGTGTCTTTTCAGAGAGTGTCGCCGATGTTTGGCTAAGTGTTTCTTAGGATAACGTGACTGTCTTTTTCGTTTTCCTTTTCCTTCTTGGACCGAAGAAGAACGACGATGGTAACGGTGTACAATTCTTGGAGGGGACATCTTTGGGCGTGCAGCAGCACAAAAACAGTGATCCGTATTGTTTGCCTAGGGTCTTTTTTATACTGGAATGTGTCGCCACTGATTGTCTTTACGTCGTATCAACTTGATGACAGGCAACACACGTCGTGGAGGAGTTCGCAACGGACTAAATCGGGACAGTTCTTGCTTGGACAAATCCAGTAAACTCTGTAACACACCCGTTCTCTCTTGGACTTTGATTTTGGGGGCAGGTACTTTGTGATCAGCGGCCACAGCCGCTAAAGAGGAAGAGGGTGTCACCGCTGGAGGAGAAGTTTTTGGAGACACTCTCTTGCGGGTAGAAGCTGTTTTCTGTGGACTTTTCTTTTTCTTTTTCTGAGGCTGTGACCTGGTCTTGACACCGTTGCTCTTTTTCTTTTTCTTCTGGGTACGTTTGGGCGTGGCTTTTTCTTGGGGACGACTTTGGGAGCATTAGGATCCCATTTTAAGAGGGAACGAATGATGACACCTCCTAGAGAACCGCTTCATCCAGGTTTCAAAATGATTTGCTTTTTGGTTTGAGTGTCGATGCGAGGATCGGCTAGTTGCGTCAAGGTGCCTTTGTTTCTCTCAAAAAAAACTTTTGGTTAGATGTGGAATCTGAATGATGCCTTGCAGTAATTGACGTGCTGTCACCGTAAACCATCGTAAGACTTCTTTGAGACTAGCTTCTAAGACACGAGCACGTATTTGGGGATTTTTTTCGCGACTGATACCGTACAAGGCACGAATCAATTTAATGGGAAGATGAGACTGAAGGGACGTCATGTTGACGATGTGTGAGACAGAGTCAAAGTCACCGAGGTATTATATATATATATATTTTTTGGTGATTGTGATTAAGTCGACGAAGGGGACGTGTACACGACAGGCCCTCCGTCTTGGCACCAGTGGTGAAACAGATGGGTACGAAATCGCAAATAATCGGGAGTGGTGGGTTTTAAATCCACGAGTAAATAAGCGTGTGGGGTTTGAGTGGCATCGTCGTACGCATTTGTCAGCCAAAGCGTCCCTAACTGTTTGGCTAAGACTTGTACTTGCGATTTATCTCTAGGGCTTTTAAACAACACCACGTAATGAGCATTGAGACTGATGGTACGATGGGGTTTACTTTGTTGAAACAACTTTTGGGTGATGTAAATGACACTGGCATTACGATGATGCCCTTTGCGTGTAAACCGGAGTTTAATTTCTTCTTCGTCTTCTCCTAACATGTCGTCAAAAATAACCAAATGAGTTTGACTAAGGTCAGATACGATCCCGTCGTCCTCGCCAGGAGTACCTTCTACAAAGACGATGGAATCACCTTGACTTTCTCGCAGAAGGCTGTACGCTGATTGCCACTCTTTGTAACACCACACAATGCGTTGAGGGGGACGATCGATCAAATGATGTTTATGTTCGATCAAACGTTTGACAAATTCGGTTTTGCTTGAACCGCTAGGTCCGGCAATGAGCATGTTAAACGGATGGCGAAGATACAAGGCCTCGCAACTCGTCAATGACTTTGACAGTGGAGGAAGATGGAGCAGAGACAGTAGAGGTAGCCATAGTAGTAGTGAAATGAATGTCACTTTTGACAAGAAGACAGACAAGACAAGAGTTTTTAAACTTTTTCAGGACACGTTCATTGTCATCTTTAAAAGTGAACAACACGAAAGATAAAAATACATAAAAGCCAAATGGCTAAGTACATGAATAAAAGACACATCAAAACGATCATAGTGGAATATAAACAAGTCTCTGTACAACATTTGTGATGATCAAGAGGTTTAATCGTAGGGGTACTGTGTAATGTTCTGAGAGTCTCTACACTCCTTGGCACAATCACACAAGAGTCTTCCCGGAATGGCCTTTCAGGGATGTCGATCACGGTCCTGTCCTGAAGATAGTGGTTTTCCTCGGTCACGACTTCTTCTTCTTCTTCTTCTGACACTGTCACTAACACTGGTTTAAAAGTTACTTTTTTCACGGAACGTTTTAATTTTTTAGGATTACAAATCTTTGGCACAGTGTGCCACTTCTTTTGTCCATGCCTCAAATCCCCAACTTTTCCAGTCACGTACATCTTTCCAGTGATGGTGTAAGTCACAAGCTACACACACGTCGTCGTACACATCTTCAGTGCCTATAAGTTGACGAATCTTGTTTTCCCGTAGAGGTTGAGAAGTATCAAGATGAAAGCGCAAAGCTTTGAGCAGAATGAGTCTCTCGTGTACATTTAAAGGGACCACTTTCATGTTTTTTGGAGTGGTAGGTACTGTTCGTAAAGAGTCAACAAGGAATCGGCTGGTAAACGAAATCCCAAAAAGCAAGTCACTAAGACACACACTACACGTCGACCCCAATTCAATAGACACAGTTCTCGCAATAGACCTTCGTAATCCTCTACCGTTTCAATAGTGTCACTGATTTCCTTCCACGGAAACTGTTGTATCACGAATGATAAAGGTCGTGGCATGGTAGTCCGTTTTGATACCTCTTTTCTCTCACCTCAATCACTTCTCCTAGAGCGAAAGTAATGAACGTAGTGAGTAATTTCTGACCACTGCCATTCCAGGAAACGGTCAAGAATGTCAATAAAATCTTCAAATGTAAATGGTCTAAAGCGAAATAGTAGACCGAACGCACCCTTGATCCAGAGAAATCGAACTTGTTTGTTGACTTTGGTCAATTTCCTCTTGTGAATTTCTGGACACAAAAGTTCTACAGTCACTAATTGAGATTAGGCTCTGGCAAGTCCCTACCAAATGTCCTTGTAGATCTTCTCTTGCAATTCGTTTCGTAATGTTTGAAGATTATTTTTTACATGGGGTTTAAATACTTGTCTAGGGGTTGTCCAACGTTTGACTCCTAACCCCGTAGCTAGTTTCTTACACGCCATGGTAGGCCCACTTCAATGACGAGGTCGCACTAAAGGTAGGTAGTGACAATCTGGAGACCATCCAGCATGTTCCAGGTAAGCGCAATCTTTCTTCTCCCACGCGTGAAGTGACACACCGCAACTGAAGCACTTGACTTTATCCCATTCGCCCAAGTAGATAAATCCGGCTCTAGCTAATTCTTCGGAGGTAGGTCCTCCCAGATATTTTGGCCATTTTCGTTGGAAGGTTTGGATCCGACTTTCAAAGTCACAGTATTCTCAGTTTTACATGACATCCGCAGGGTGGTAGTCGCATGGTTTCATTAGGATGACATCCACCATGAAAACCAGTAAAGTGAAAAGGTGTGCGATAACGAGTGGCATCGCCTTCGCATCCATCAGGTTTGACACGCACAGCATCACTTTCCATGGTAGGTATGGTAGTAGTAGTAGTTATAGCAAAGTTCCCATGATGATGTGGTACTGAATCGCTAAGGTCATAGCGTACGACATCCCTGCCATCGCAAGGCACAGCATCGTACTCGAGTTTACTCTTGCTGGATGCTTGCTGTGTGAAAGGATTCATCTTTCTAGCTTAGCAATGGTAGTCACAATGAACTATCGCTCTTGGACGTTGTCCCTTTTTATACTAGTCGTAATGAAGTCTCGAGCTTGTACATCGTTCCTGTTTTATGACTAGTTTTGGAGGTCTTCCTTTCTTTCTTCTTGGACAACGGTACTACCATCTCTAAGGTACCGTCATACCTGAACCGTAGTGTGATGGGTGGAAATGTCATAGAAAGGTAAGGACAATGCGGAGACCATTGAGTATGTTCCAAAATAGCTGAATCTTTATAGATACATCGATCCATACGCAACTTCAGACCACAACTGAAACACTGTACTTCGTATCCCAACCCGGTCTCAGGTCCCAAGTAGACAAACCTTGTTCTAGCTAAAACATTCGCAGTAGGTAATCCTTCCCTATCCGTGGGCCATTTTTGAAACGTTTCCAGTCGACTGGCACAACTGCAATAGTCAGGCAAGAGAACAGGAAAATGGTATGGCTTGAACTTGGAGTTCTCTGTGGGTTTCTCACTCAATTCTTGCTGTGTCGAAGTCATCCTTCTTGTTCGTGACTATCGTCTTGGAACCATTTTTTTTATACCAGTGTGTCCGTACGGTAAAGTAAAGTGATTGGGAAGCTGTACTCGCTTCTGGCACACGATTTGATAGACTTTTTCCAAGGGGCGGCTAACGATTTGGTGTGTGGGTAAACGTACAATCTTGTGCGGTTCGTGGGTGATCACTTTAAAATTTCCATCCTCTCCAGACTGTAAGGCTTCTTTCATGACGCCAAAGTTTACCACTCGACTGGTGCGATAACTGAGAGTCAATCCTTTCACTTTGCACTCCGTGTACACTTCTCCTTGTTTGTCCCGGTATTCGTAGCCGTAACTTTTGGGACCGCCACTTGCAAAACTTAGAATCTTGTCGTCCGGATGCTCGTCCGTCCAGACTCCTAAACGGTCTCCTTCGATGACAGGGTGAGGTTGACCCAGGCGATCGATGTAGATGCAACTGTCCGTGTCAAAATACAGCACACGATCTCCTAACAGTTCTAAAACTTCGTACAGTTTTAAGCGAGCATGGGCTGTCACGTAAGCCACAATGATGACATTTCCAAATTCGTCGGCTTCTACAAAGTCCAGTTCTTCTTCGTAATTGACTAAGATCAAGTCCTCACGAAGGACGTCCACGTCTTTCATGTATTTAGTTTTGTCGTGAATCATCTGGAAGTAGCGAGAAGGTTCTGTCAAATACTCCGTCTTGGGCAAACATGAGC
>JAECUM010003826.1:0-66046 GCA_016617855.1 Megalonaias nervosa
GCCGGAACCAGAAACAGAGTGGTGAAATCTGAGGTGACAGATTCCGCTGAGGACGGTCTGTTCTTCCTCCATGAGAGGAAGAACTTTTGGAACAGTCTGGGACCCCTACCACCTCCACATCCTTCACGAAGGTCTCGTGTCAAGGGGCGTCTACGTCGCCTTTCTCCGTACACAAGCACTGAGTCGCTTCTCTCGATCGAATCCATCAATGAGAGGAAGAACTTTTGGAACAGTCTGGGACCCCTACCACCTCCACATCCTTCACGAAGGTCTCGTGTCAAGGGGCGTCTACGTCGCCTTTCTCCGTACACAAGCACTGAGTCGCTTCTCTCGATCGAATCCATCAAGAGTTATTCTACACGGAGGTCTTCCGATTCACGAGTGACGAGACAATGCTTCAGCAATGTGAAGTCTCGCGTGAATTCGTTTCGGGAAGAACAAAGAGTGGTAAAGACCGAGCCACCGAGACCGGAAAAGATCAAGTTTCAGTTTAAGTCTTACAAAAAGGACGAAGATCTTAAGGAAATGACGGAGATTCCGGAGGAAGAGGAAGGGGAGAACAAGCTAGAGACGGCAGAGGAGGTTCGTAGACGTAGGGAAGAGGCGCTCAGACGTGGAGAAGAAGCTGTGACCTTCATAGAGAAGGAAATAGTGGCTGTTGACAGTGGTATGTTGTGAAAATGTAAACTTTGTTTTACGTTCACATTATAAGTTCTAATTGCTTATAAAACATATTTGCAACATCACAAATATGAGCGCCAAGCGGTCATTGAGACAAATAGAACATATAATTTCAAATGTTAATTTTGCTTAGAATCAAGTCAGACTGTTTGTTATTTTATTTCTCATATATTTGTGATGCACAATATGTATAATTCCAGTTGTTTAACATGTTTTTATGTGTATTTACATCCTCTGGGACCATACAAATACGTCTTATTAAGCTTGCCAGATGAAAGTACCTTGATGACTGTAAACCAGTCCTACAGGATTGTGGCCAAATCTAACTGTAAAAATCCTCTCTATGATTATACACACTATGTAACACATTACCAGTAATAAATTTGGTTAATACGGACAGACGGAGTTTTCGGACATACGATTGATTGTAAACTGTCTCGTGATACTGATCTGAAATTGTATACACTTCAATAAATTTTAGGGACACTATTTGGTTCCTAATCGATTTCTAATCAACTTCTTGCAGCAGCTGCGCCGCCTCCCTCGTGATCTTAGATCAAAAATTGCAACCCCATATAAAAAAAAAATCTTCTATTCGAAGTTCAAGGACAATAATAGCAAAATCTTTTCGGCGCTACATGATTCACTTCTGTAGACAAACAGCAAATATCAGGCTTTACAAGCAACTATGTCTACAAAAAACACTGCAGTTTGCTTCGATCTTATTTGGAGAATCAAAGAGCTGTTACTCATGGTTATGCTTATATGATATAAGAGCAGCGGATCTTTTTCTTAAAATGGTAAAGAATTTGTTTGAAAGATCGAATTATGCAGAAAGGAGGAACAATAAATGCTAACATGTAAAATATATTTGCTTGGCAAGAACTGTTGTACCCTCGCGAAAAATCATGTTTTGATTTTGTATGGTTATCTTCGCTACAGAAGTTTAGTTGATACAATTAGTTCTACATCGGAAAGAAGTGCAATGATGGTCCTTGTCTAGCGAAGATAGCGCTAGGTATTCTGGCGCCATGTGAATAGGCTAATGAAAGAATACTACGTGGTACCTAAAATCAAAGTTACGTCGAAGTAATCCACTGAATGGACCACAAAAGAAGGAACATTGGAATTATAAGGATTAAATGACAATATTTAGCTATTTATAAAATTCATAATTCAATGAATACACAACCCTGATCATATAATGCTATATTTCTTTATACATATCTAGTTTCATATGCGTGTCCAGTCATAGGGTGTTGTTTTTTTTTTAATTGCTTTTATTCGATTTAAATTCGTTTAAATAAGGACACTAAAGAACTGTCGATACATTTTTCGTTCAGTTGAACTAATATTACTTATGCATCTGTAGAAGAATGCTTTAAAATAAATATGCCACATTAAATAAAATAAAATAAATATGCCACATTGAAAACTTGTCAAATTACTCAGGTCCCCGACCAAATTTGCACCATCCTTGTACATGTGCTTTCTTTCCTCATGCAGCATTTAATCAGAAAAGATACTCTGCGTGCGAGAAAAAGGCCATATCTTGTTTGGACGTACTTCAGCGATTTACAGACGAGGAAGTCCCGTCAAAGCACATCCTTCGATCCATGTTGTACAGTTGCCTTGGAAACTGTGCGATACAAAGAAAAGACTACTCTAAGGCTCTTGCGTATCATAGCCTTGACCTTGATATCGGCGAGGAGTAGTGAGAGCAGTTCTTTTATTATTATTATTATTACTACTACTATTATTATTATTAATAGTGTAACTCACAGTTCATTGGCAGTAATCCATTCAATTGATTGAAGTCTTTGTCGGGCATACATGTACTTGTTTTGTTCATAGCATTTCAAAACAAAATAAAATACCCGATACTGCAGGCAGCTGATATTTACAATGTTTTGTCATGATACAATTAAAGCTTTTGCGATTGCATAGAAGTAGTGGTAGTGGTGGTAGAACGTTCACATATTGTACCGGAGTTTAGAAACATGGGTGACCAGCTCAGCAAAATTCCTAATCTGAAAATAACATTAGATTCATAATAATTGATCCGAAGAATAGCGTGAGACGTTCCTTTATCATTTTTGCAGACCTGTAGAAAAACATTACGACCCACCAACTGTTTCTCATGCTATCAATGTAAATTTGAATGATGATATAGGCTATATTTGTAAAAATGTATATTAATTGCTACAAATACATCTAATTTCGTCTTTTTAGACAATCTCACGTTTTTATTTTGTTTCTTGTCTTTACTGTTTCTTTATTTTTTCAGTGGTAACCCGGATATACAATCGAGGGCTCTCGGTAATCTTGGTCGGGTCAATGTCCTGATGAGTAATTACAGTCGTGCACTCGATGCGTAAGTACTATATTCAAGTATTTGTACTTGACGGGTCTCGTACACGATTAGAGAAGCTTCACTTTCTCCAGTAACACCGTCAAGAGAATAATGTATCCACTTCGGATCCTATTTTTTCGACCGTCTTCAAACGTCAAAAACAGTGTACAACCGTGACTTCTGCATTATTAAGAATCCGGTCGATCATTGTATACAGCAACTATCTTGTACATACTTTTTCTCCACAATTTTGATGCGTAGAATGAATCCAATAAGTTTATAAAAGAGCGTTTTGAGGCTGCATTTATCAATAACAAGGTACACGTGAGACGTGATCAATGTAATTGTTTTCGACACAGCACTTTTCTAAATTGCAATTTCTAAAATTAAAGACACATATTATCTCTGTCCTTGGACCATCTGTTTGCAGCGTGATGAATTCTGCGTGGATGAGGCCTTAAACTTTAAACATCTCTCTCTCTCTCTCTCTCTCTCTCTCTCTCTCTCTCTCTCTCTCTCTCTCTCTATATATATATATATATATATATATATATATATATATATATATATATATAACCTTGCCTTTATCTTTGCTATGTATGCTTTGACTTTATCCATTTTTGGTTGTTGTGGCCTTTTTGTTTCATATGCCTTGATTTTAGCCCATATTTGGTTGGTGTTGCTTTTCCTTTGTTTTGTATGCCTCGATTTAAACCCATTTTGTGTTTGTTCTTTCTTTTTGTTTTCTTTTGTATGCCTTGGTTTTTTATCGAGTTCTGGCTGTTGTTGCCTGTTCGAATTTTAAGCCATTTTGTTTTTGGTAGGTGTTGTTTTTTCTTTGCTTTGTATGCCTTGATTTTAACCCAGTTTTGTTCGTTGTTTTTTCGTTGTTTTGATTGCCTTACGATTAATACATATTTGGTTGTTGTTGTTCGTTTCTTTGCTTTATATGCCTTGATTTTACCGATTTTTGGATTTGTTACTTCTTTGTTTTGTATGCTTGAATGTAACACATTTTTGGTTGTTGCTTTTTGTTATTCTTTAGCATGCCCTGATTTTAACGATTGTTTGGTTGTTGTTGCTAGTTTGTTTGGTATGCTTTAATTTGATCTCATTATTTGGTTGGTGTTGCCATTTCTTGTATGCCTTAATTTGATCTCATTATTTGGTCGGTGTTGCCATTTCTTGTATGCCTTAATTCGATCTCATTATTTGGTTGGTGTTGCCATTTCTTGTATGCCTTAATTTTATCTCATTATTTGGTTGGTGTTGCCATTTCTTGTATGCCTTAATTTGATCTCATTATTTGGTTGGTGTTGCCATTTCTTGTATGCCTTAATTTTATCTCATTATTTGGTTGGTGTTGCCATTTCTTGTATGCCCTGATTTTAACCCAATTTTCGTTGTTGCATTTTTGTTTTCTTTTGTATGCCTTGATGTAAACCCATTTTTGTTTGTTGTTGCTTATCTCTTTCTTTTGTATGCGTTGATTTTATCCTTGTTTTGGATTTTGTTGCTTTTTTGTTATATATGCCTAGATTTAAACCAGTTTTTGTTGGAGTTTCTTTTTCTTCTTTCTTTTGTATGGCTTGATGTTAACCCATTTATTTTGTTTGTTGTTGCGTTTTTCTCTGTTTAGTGTGCCTTTGTTTTAACCCATTGTTGGTTGGTGGTGCTATTTTTTTTTTGTTTTGTATGTTTTCATTTAACGCATGTTTTGTTTGTTGTTGCTTTTTTTTTCTATGTTTCATATGCCTTGAGTTTACCCAAGTTTTGGTTGTTGCTTTTTCCTTTGTTTTGGATGCCTTCTTAGTAAATTTATGCATCATCATTACCGTCCTTCTTTTGTGTAATTGTGCATATTTGATTTTGCTCGAAGAAATTTGTCATCTTTTGGGATATTAACAACATTTTTGTCTCTACCAGTTTGCTACCTAACATTTACTCGGCAATAACCAAGATTGTGTTGATGTGTCGTTAAACCCTCAGCATATGTGCATCATCTTCTTGGTCCAATTATCTCCAACATTCACGTGAATCTGTACCTAACTGGTAAATGTTTTGCGGATCTTCGACACGTGGATGATTCTTGAAATCTTTCCCTTAAAATTTACAGATACAACCGAAAAGCCCCGTTATGCAAGACTTCCCTGGAGACTGCTTGGCTTTTCCATGAGATCGGAAACTGCTTTTTGATTCTGAAGATATTCGAATATGCTCTTGAGGCAGGGGTTAAAGCGCTAGAGGCCGCCACCGAAGTGAACAACACGCGGTTTCAGCTACAGAGCTTCGTTCTTATAGGTGTCGTTGAAGGTAATCTACATTTGTTGTTGGCAAAATGATTTACACTGCCAGTGGTCTTTACACCTACAAAAATTACCACCTTTAGGAAGCCTAACTAATGATCTGAAGTGTAAGACTTTTTCCTTACGTCCCAGTTTGTTTAGAAAGTTACTTTAATCATGTAACCCTAAGTTTAATTGAGATTAGTAGAAAGAACTCATGTTTTGCAATGTCAATCGGTCGTTATCAAAATATGAAACCTATCCAACGACAAGTCTTAAACATTTTCTACAAACAACAAACATGTAAAGAACAAAATTAAATGTTGCAAGAAGTCAGCTAGGAGATTATATCGATTCAAGGCCTGAAGGTTATCCAAGATTAGAGAAAGCTTTCCAAGGTTAGGCAAGTCGTATGTAAAGAAATCTTCAAGGATTTTACTTCACTTAGACTTATATATTGTTCCCTTGCAGTTAACATGAAGAGATACAACGAAGCGTATCACCACATCGAAGAAGCTCTTGAAAAAGCCAAAATCATTGGTAAGATCAAAACCAATAGTTATCAAACACACTTTTTCTGATCTTACTCTCATCGAATTTGCTCAAAATATCTTAGAATAACATATTCTGATTTTGTGTAATCGTTTGAGCGCGTCCAGTAACAGCGGCTTCTTTACATAAATAAGTAGAGAATGATGCCCTGCCACATCAGGAAGGGCAGTAGAGACATAATTCCTGTCCAGTAACAGCGGATTCTTTACATAAATAAGTAGAGAATGATGGCCTGCCACATCAGGAAGGGCAGTAGAGACATAATTCCTGTCCAGTAACAGCGGATTCTTTACATAAATAAGTAGAGAATGATGCCCTGCCACATCAGCAAGGGCAGTAGAGACATAATTCCTGTCCAGTAACAGCGGATTCTTTACATAAATAAGTAGAGAATGATGGCCTGCCATCAGGAAGGACAGGGGAGACATATAATACCTCTCGCGTCTAT
This sequence comes from Megalonaias nervosa, assembly GCA_016617855.1. Taxonomy (NCBI): domain Eukaryota; kingdom Metazoa; phylum Mollusca; class Bivalvia; order Unionida; family Unionidae; genus Megalonaias; species Megalonaias nervosa. Next base: position 6,320 of record JAECUM010003826.1, read on the forward strand.
CGCTCTTTCAAAAGTAACTTTCCCGCAATATAAGTTGTTCAGAACTGTACAGGTTAACTGAACAGGCTTTATACCAAGAATGTATATTATTAATTAAAGAGATGCATGTGTCGTCCACCTTTTGGGCTAGCATCCGTCTTCAGCTGTGTCCGTTTGTGCTTAATTTTGAATCCATATCATCTTTATATCTTGTTTATTTTCTGCATTTAGTTTTGAAAGCTGGACGTGGCAGCATTTGCAATACGTTTATACTGAGCTGATCTGAATTTAATCTTAGAGTTATGGCACTGTTATAAATTCTTCTTGTACACATTACATTTTCAATGAAGCATGGCACTCGAACTTGGTCGAATGAAATAAAGGCAGAATTTGGCCTTTTTAAAAATAGTTATCACCACCGATACTTGTCTAACTCACCTTTTGTTAGAATTTTGTCTTGTTTGTATTCCACCAGTTTTATGGGTAGAAATATAATACAAAAGATCTCGCATAAACTCTTTGTTGAGCAGATGTTGTTCATTTACTGAGTTTCAGCTTTCAGTTCACCGAGATACACATTTGTATGGTTTTACTGTACTATATTGCACTTATTTACGTCATGTCAACATTTTTGTCGATTTCAATTACATTTCCCATACGATTTGTTCCCATGATATCTCAGATCAAATCAATATGAATCAATATATGCTCATTAGCACAGAATAAGGTATTCGACCAGTCTACATGCCAATAAGTTGACGGGACACCAGTCATATTACAACTCTTGTACTGCAGAAAGTGAGAAACGACATTTGGAAGATATCGTTACTAACCTGAAGTCTCTCTAACATAAAATGCGGTGTTATGTCTTAGAGGGTATTGAAAACAAGTGGAATGGGAAATCGCTAAGTGACGCAAGCACCAACAATAGGCCAAATTGGTGCATGTCGGATATCCATTGTGTAAAAACTCATAAGTTTAATCAAAATTGGTATTAGATACTAATAATGCATCTGTTGATTTTTTTAATACAAGTTTAAAGAAACAGTTGTAAATACCTGATTTGTTATGATCCTATCCATACTTGAAATGCAACTCCAGTATTTCAATATAATTTCAATAGCGCATTTAACGTACATAGCTATAAGTTTATAACTACATGTATTTTGCTTGTAACATAAATAGTCTGATCATAATTGTACTGTTTTTATGCAAATAATTAGAACATTTACAACTTTTCCAACATAGAGTGCATTTGTTGCTGGCAATAGTAATAATAAAAACAAGTTTATTTAAGGAAGATGATTTGGTCAAAAATAGAAGAAAAAAAACCCCCTAACCCCCAAACCCCCAACCCAACCCAAACCAAAACTAAACAAACAAACAAAATAAAAAGCAACGACTTAATTTTCCATGGGTGCAAGGTATTTTGTCCACGCGTTTACAAAATAGGTACATTATGTTGGTCACGCAAGGTGCAGATTATAATTGTGCGAAAGTGGTATGATGAAAGTTTTGTAATATGGTCGCCAAGAGGAGGGTGAGTTAAGTTTTCTTAAATGCGCTCCCTACTCGCTACTTCTCTATTTTCTCTGCAGAAGATCGAAAGGCTCAGGACGTATTGACACAGGCGCTGGTCGATATTAATAAAAAGATGGTACAACAGATGCAGAAAAAGACCTCCTCCCGAAGATTCATTGACAGAATACCCTCTCCTCGGCCCTATCGAGTCTCTCCCCTTGTCAAACAAACCTCCGCTAAAACCAACATCGTTGCTGAGGGATGAAAAAAAAAGCATCATCCGAGAACATACATATTATGTACTTTCAAGATCTTAAATAAGTATGAAAATCCTCTATTTGGTATCTTTCCTTATTTATAAATGCCATTTCTGAGTTGTGATGTTTTTTTGTTTTGGTTATTGCTATTAAGAAACTTTGAACAAGGCAAATGGATCGGAAACAAGTTCTCCAGCCTACTGGTTTTTCTCCATTACAGAAGAATAATCATGTAAGCCTGTGGTGTGTATATATATATATATATATATATATATATATATATATATATATATATATATATATATATACTACGAAATGAGAGAGAGAGAGAGAGAGAGAGAGAGAGAGAGAGAGAGAGAGATTCTTAGTTGGTATGGTACATAATTTCTAATTGACTCATTATGTGTATATGAGATGACCATATATATAGTAATGACTAATCTTTATTTTGGTAATGACTGTGGATTTTCCTTTTGACTATATTTACTTTTTACAGTGACAAAGGAGTCATTTACAAGCAAAAGAGTGTCGATATCAAATTTATTACTTAGATTTTCTGAAACAATGTATTTGTTTGAAATCATTTAGTCTGCACTCCACAATATGTCTTTGGATATCATTTAGTCTACATTCTGTAATGAAGGTCTTTAAATATCATTTAGTCTACCCTCCATAATGAAGGCCCTTGAATATCATTTAGTCTACCCTCCATAATGAAGGCCTTGAATAACATTTAGTCTACACTCCATAATGAAGGCCTTTAAATATCATTTAGTCTACACTCCATAATGAAGGCCTTTGAATATCATTTTGTCTACATTCCACAATGAAGGCCTTTGAATATCATTTAGTCTACACTCTGTAATGAAGGCCTTTGAATATCATTTAGTCTACACTCCATAATGAAGGCCTTGAATAACATTTAGTCTACACTCCATAATGAAGGCCTTTAAATATCCTTTAGTCTACACTCCATAATGAAGGCCTTTGAATATCATTTTGTCTACATTCCACAACGAAGGCCTTTGAATATCATTTAGTCTACACTCTGTAATGAAGGCCTTTGAATATCATTTAGTCTCCGCTCAAGAATGAAATGTTATAAATTTTGTATAGCATGCCCATAGGAACACTAGGGAATAGACATTTGGAATAAACGGATCGTAACCTAAGTATTACATTTATGTCTCGGTCTTGCCAATAAAACAGGCTATACAGGATCATGCTGAAATAGTGCGTTTTTATACTATTTCAATGACCTTGGCTAGAGTTACAAGGCATTGAATACTATTTGGCATCTTTTATTATAATTAAGTGAACAGTGTTTCACTTGCAAAACACATATCGGTCATAATTTCTTGTGATCTCTAAGAACTGGCAAGTTATTAACCTTCAATTGCAACATATCGTAATATGTGTAACCTATTTTCGTTAACAAGATTCCTGTAGTAAAAACAATCTAAGAAAAGTGTGCTGTGAAGGTTTCTTCTTGTAATATTTTACTTACTCGCTTCACATATGATATTTGCATGCTATTGTTGTAGCTAATTTATGTGAAATTCATTTCATAATCGCAATAGACGTTGTCTTGGTGTCACGATGTCTACCATTTTGGATTGGCAATAAAGAGTTTCGTATTTGGAGACTAAATTTTTTCGGGTATGATGTTATTCTGTCCATTGATAGATGAATACCGAGAAGTAAATAAATCAATATTTGCGTGTTATAGATGTTAAATGGTTGTAATAATGTTGTATTTGTTTAGCAATTCATACTAAGATACAACAATAACGGTCGTCTGCATCAAGTACATAGCCTGTGTGCATGCGAATCAGTTGGATTATTACAGATTTAGATTATCATTGTATACTTGGAAATTAACATAAATGTGAGCTCTTATCCTTTGTAAGTACAAAACCCTGCTATAGTAGAATACATATCGCTATGTATCATGTGTATTTAAATGCTGACAATGTATACAATTTACAGTGCAACAAACGGCCCACCACACAAGGAACTGATTAGTTATATGGTTTGACGAGCCTTCGGTGATTGGTTCAAATGTGTCCCGTAGAGTTTATGATGCTGTTATAAATAAGAGAGCATTCGAAAAACAAGCAATTACGTACAAAGCATAAACTACTTAGTAGGAAAATTCAAAACTTTGAAACATTCGAACTGGATATGTGACTGTCACATCTTTAGCACTAGGATATGGATCGCACCACAAATTGAAATTGGGCATAGGTTTGACAAAATGTTGACAACTGGTGGGCAGAATGAGTCGAAGAGACAACTGGAAAGACAAGAGGAGGCAGACAGAAAGGATTTAACAGGGCACCATACGATCTGCGGCTTGCTCTGGAAACATTTTAATTTCTAATACCAAATTACATTAGTGCGCAAAAGCGCCTAGCTAAATGATTCGTAAATAGCAGTATCTGTTGATAAGTGGCTATGAATGAATGAATGAATGAATGAATGAATGAATGAATGTTGACTATACAACCGATGAGTACAATCGGCATAAGAATATTAAATCATAAGGCAGCAAAGTGCCACCTTAGTACAAAGAAACTTGTTCATAAATAAAATAGAAAATCTACATTTATTCCAAATTAGACAGGTACGGATGACTTCTACGACAAAGCTTCCTCAACTCCGATTCTCCAGTATATGCTAGTCTTAAAAGAAGTTGCAGACAATTATAGCTTTTTTATTTATTCATTTATATTGAATTTAATACGAATTGTTAAATTTTTCCAGACTCTCTATGAGCCCAGCCTGGGGCGAAGGGCCCAGCCCGGGGATATAATCAGTCGCGAAGCACTCAGTGCATAGGCGACTTTATTCCATGGAAAAAAAAAGACTATGGATGATATACCCCCCTCCAACACACATACACTAGCACATTGTTTTCCGTTCTAGCACTATACTCTCCATTTATGTGCAAAAGTACTCATAGAGCTCTTAATACTTAAGAACTGCTAGGGTTGGTTGTACAACCGTACACATATCGCCCGTGATACTTTAGAATTTGTGACAGTTCCGGTGGCCCAAGTGGTTAGAACGTCCGCCTCGATGCGGGAGGTCGCGGGTTCGAACCCCGACCGAACATCCGCCTCGCTTGGATCTCACTATTAGGAGTTAGTGTTAGGACTGGTCGGCCTGGTGTCAGGATAATGTGACTGGGTGGGACATGATGCTTCATGTCTGCAGCATGATGCCTCAGTGCTAGACATCACTATAAACTGTCACATTGCAGATATCGTTGCGATATGACTGAAAAATTGTTAAGCTACGTTAAAAATCTAACACACACACACACACACACACACTCACAGAGTTCATAATTGGTAGGGTTCGTGTGCAAAAGTACATATATGGCGCTAAGACTTAAGAATGGGTAGGGTTCGTATACCATTTTAAAATGTTTTGATCGAAGGAACAATTTAATGTCGACAGAGATAAGTCGTTCCAAGTTTTCACGGTGGATGACTGGAAGGAACTTTCAAATGATTATATACGTAATGAACAATGAACGAGATTGCTGGAGTTTCTTTAAATTGTAAGATAAGATATCGTGTACGTAAGGTGGATATACATATGTAATGTACCAATAACTTGGATATTATTTTTTGACGATACTGAAGCAGACAAAATACTATTGGACATATTTTACTATCAAGATCTCTTTGAATTTAAGATGACTTCCAGATAACAACGAGATAGTGAAATCAAAGTTTTTTCTCGATAGGATTCTAGATCAAGTATATAGTTCAGTTCACGGTTGGTAAACATGATACATTCTGATTGAAATGAAATAAAATTAGCCGTCTGAAAGTTTATGAAGATCATTAGTTGAGACACTTTGATTTTACAAACGGCGGTGGAATTAGTTTGTAGCATGGAGTCGTCTGCCAATGAATAACTGTGAACTCTGTTCAAAGCGCAAATCCAATTTTCTATCAGCAAGCTTTCTGAGCAGAGACGACAGGGTGTATATCTTCACAGGGTATGATGACAGGGTTTTCATGAGGCTTCTATCGTTACACACACTGGCCGTGTTTGATTGGAGTCTCCAATGGCCATCTGAAACTCTTCTTTTGAAGAAACCAATCAAGTTCTAGTTGGATAGGTCATCCTGCATAGTTTCTTAATCACTTGCTCGACGTAGAGGGGAAAGAGAAAGAAAACAAAAGGAACACCTAGTGAACTTAATGAACCTTCTGCAAAGTATTGTGATGAAATTGCAAACATGGACTGACATTTCTGCGTTTCCTTGTTGTCGTGTGCCTTTGAATAATATCGGTGGGGAGTGTATAATTGTAATTGTCAACACGTGACAAATGCTTCAAAATTTAACTTCACATTATCCAAGATACCCTAAACAATACTTAAATTAGTTGGGGTTGGTGTAGAGAATTATACAAACTATGTCAAACTTTTACCTAATATATTCACCGTGCATTAAATTGATAACACTGTGGATACATTGCTATCTATACAACTGTTACCAGACGGGCGATACTCCAAAATCTAAATTAGGTAAAAATTTACCGCTGCTATGTAGGCCTCAGAATAATGATATGGCTTTCCAGCAGATTCTTTAAATAGTTTGCGTCTCTGTGTGTCTGTGTCACGTGTCCCTTACGTAATTATTACTAACAGCGGAGAAGGACGGATAATTAAAAGATTAAATAGCTCCGAGCCCCCAGTCAGCAAGGTCGTCGGTCTAGGTGTATAAAGTATAAAAACATAATATGTGAAAGGTGTAACAATTTAATAAACTATATCACGGTATTCAACAATTACAGGACAATTTTTCAATGCAATTGCTTCCAATCAATACAAGACCTAATCAAATTGCCAGTTATTTCATCAAGCGAAATTAAAGATGAGAGTGTTTCCTTCCCGTGTCCCTTCCATGTTACTCATCTTCCGCCTTGTCGGTACTTCCGGTACCCTTGTTTCCGTCCTCCGGCCCTGCGCTTTCGCACTACTGCCTATTCTCTTGGCCCTGCTCCTTCGCACTAATGCTTATTCTCCCGTGCTCTCCCCGTCATCTCCTCTCTCTAATCTTCGGGTGACGTCCTATCCCACCCGGAAAGCTTCCTGTGGATTTAAAGGGACGTATAATTTTGTCTCCTTGTTCAATCGCACGAGAATTAATACACTCTCACAGACCTTTCATCAGCATAATGGTAATTATTTCATTAGGTCAACTCATACACTCACATCTAAATATTCCAAACACGCTTGTTCTCTAATAAAGGCTATAAAAACAACAATAATAATATCACGACTTCGGATACATATACACATATTCCTAATTCTCCATATAGTAAACTATCAACATCAACAATATTCCTACGCATTTCCTACCTTACAAATTATAAAAGACACATACAAATATAAAATGCCTAATTATACGTGCACAATGCCAGCAAAGCCTAACTCTGCACAATCCACAACTATATATTCAAATACAAACAAGTGCAAGTTCTAACACTACTCACTATTAAATTCAGTTATGCACCACGACTCAACATCGTAGCAGATTACACCATCCACTTCGATTATACCCTAAGAACTACATACATTAATCTTGAATATTGATAATTCGTTACACGCGACGTTACGACATGTTGATAATTCAGCTATACACAGAATATTAAATTTCTACTAAACTAAATGCACATAATAACGTATAAATCTTTCAACACCTAGTTAGGAAAGTGAGACAGATTCGGGCGAAGATATTTTATCTTAGAAGACTTTGTTCCAAATCTCGTCCAAATTTCCTAGAACTCCTTTCTCTCGCACTTTTACGGATGCACAATGTGTTCTTAGAGTACGTGATGTTTCTTTCGTCACTTCAAACTGTATTGACTGTTCCAAAATGAATGTAACAGGGTAATGTCTAGCTGCGTGAGAAACCCGCCCAAAATGTGACTATCTTAGTTCTGACTGGATACCGGTGGTCTCTTTGAAAACAATCTGGGGTATAATGTTATAATGTCGGGTTTTCCGGTCTCTAAGCCTAAGCCGACAGGTGACATCAATGGCAGATTGCAAAACAAACAGAGTTTCTCACCACCGCGGCAAGGTTCTCTTTGAATTAAACGCGAACTTGACTGTGATGCAGTGGCTACGTCACAGACAGGTAGTTTCTTTGTTTCAGAATCGGTATAAAGTCGTAATATTATATAACACGTATTGACATTACTCAAAGTACTTTAATTACAAATTCTATCAGAAGACATTTGTAAACATGAGGCAGGAATTGTAAGCAAATTGTTTCAGACAGAGTCACAGTCTGTGTGAAATGTCTATGTTAAATGTCTTCAACATTGGAAAACCTCCTAATGCATGTCTGTGTGTGGCTGTGTGAAATGTTTGTGAAATGCCTTTGGCACTGACAATCTCCTAAAACACATGCAATGCCTATGTCAAATACCTTGATCAGTGGCAACCTCTTAATGCAGCTCTGTGTGTGTCTGTGTCAAATGTCCATGTCTAGGACATTAATAATAATAATAATAATAATAATAATAATAATAATAATAATAATGATGAGTTAGTACAGCACCATAAACTTTAATAGCACTAAGAGCTTTACAATATTAGTTAACATGCACAAACACAAACATTTACTCGGCCGTATCAACTGTTACCTATTACTCAGTCAGGATGAGAGGAGAACGAGTGGCTTTCCGGAGGTTTTGATATATATATATATATATATATATATATATATATATATATATATATATATATATATATATATATATATATATATAACTCCCTGTAACTCGAAATTTGTTTATCCATGCGGCTCAGGGTGTTGAAAATATTCGACCACACTGTCCCCATAATCAGTGGCAAACTCTTAATGCACTTTTGCGTGTGTCTACGTGAAAAGTCTATGCCAAATGCCTTGATCAGTGGCAAACTCTTAATTCATTTTTGCTCATTTTGTGCTTAAAATACAACTTTATCGATTTTGCATGCACTTCGGGCAGTGGCAATAGTTGGCTTTAGAGTATAGAGAATTAAAACAACAAACAAAAACCCATCAACCGCAAATAACACACACATCAACAATAAATAAAACAAAGTGTCTCAGACAAAATGACTGCACAATTTACTCATAAAACCTTTTAGGCCAGGTGAGATAATATAATACTTTTGTACGTTTAATTGGCATACTATGACGACCTTATCATAGGGATCTGGGTCTTAATAAAATGGATTGATGTATATGAGCTAGGTGATGAATGTTCTATGTATAATGTCCGACTGTATACACAGTATTGTATCCCCTTCTAAAACACACCATTCCTCCTGTGATAACTGAACCGATATTGGTCTGATTTGTAACACATTTCTATACATTCTGTCATAGTGTAACTTGTGCAAGGGGTCATAATTTCTAGAATGAGCTTTTGTTTCCTGCAGTGTGTTTCGATCTGTTGTAACCATTTGACATTCATTAAACTTTTTTAATTTCATTCTACGAAATAATGGTAAACGCCCTGTTTGATTTATTTCCCATTCTTGACAGAATGAAACAGGCTCAAGGAAGAATATCAAATTATGTTGAGGTGGTTTCATCAAAAGCATATTACAGTTGACGCCAGGAACTTAGTTAGCCTGTGCAGGAAAATGTTTGAGAATATATGTGGTAATACTGGCAACTGTCACCAAATGTATCAGGATTTGAGTCATGGAGGACGGCCATCTGTTTCTCTTAAAACCTGCTGTTTATCATTCCATTTCATCTGAGCTGGCAGGGGAGCGTTCATGCTGTTGCAGAGAGATTTGATGTCACTGCTTTTACTGTGTTCGATTGTAAGGATAGAATAATTCACTACCTACTGTTATTAAAAAAGTATTATCCTTACTCATGGCAGGAGTAGGAAGCTTGCCCCTTTTGAATAAAAACATGGATTTCCTTGAATAATAGATGCCATTGATGGCATCCATGCTAGAATTCAATCTCCTTTTGGATCAACTAGAACAGTATGTGAACAGAAATACATTACTATCCATAGTACTACACGATGTTTGTTGGCAAGACATGAGATTTATTCATTGTTAGGCTGAATGGCCAATTGGAGCGCATGAAACTCGTATATTACGCACTCTGACTTGTATTTTAAGCACATTAAACGTTTAGGAGACAAACACATTGATTAGTTCCATGTACCATCTTTTGATTTTTATAGGCAGCCCTAACACCTGTCTCACCTGAATATAGGTGATGAAATGGACGCCAAAAGCAAGTTATTTTAGATAGCACACAAAAGTTAAGCAGTGAACAATAAAACGAAACACGCTGTTTTATCGTATGATCATGCAGGCACTGGGCTGTTCTTATCTCTTGCATACTTGGTAACTAAACTGAAACCAATGCTGAAGTGCTTATCTTGTTATGAACACACACACACACACACACACACACACACACACACAGACACACACACACACACACACACACAGAGAAAGTGACAACCATGTTCTATCAGTAACTAAACCAGTTATCACTTTACAAAAAAATATTTGTATTCCAATATTAACAGTCAGAAAAGTGCATTTGGTAAATAACATCTGATGTGTTGCAGATACTGAAACGTTGGTATCATCCTCCTCCTTCACAAATACCAACTGACCATTTTATGGACTGGCGCATCTGTTATTCATGAATGAAGTTTGTTTATCATCTAAGTGTGTCTCAATTGCTACTGCAATATATTTAATTGATCTTGTGTCATGTACAGGTGTCAGCAAATTAAAATTGGATGTCAAATAAGCCGCATAGTTGTCTTGACTCATAACGTTTCAGTTATGACACAAAGATTAATCGTGCATATCATTTAAAAACTAGTATAGATATTGTAAATTCTGTCAAATCTAGTTCTGGAACATCAACACATTTAGTTACAGTACGTGCCCATAGAAATGAGTGACACCATAAATTCATTCAGAACTTTCTATACTTTTGGACTTGTCGTAGAACATTTATGATTATTTAGAGTTTAATTCATAATACTGTAAGCTTCAACTAAATTTTCACTTTGTAACTTAGAGAAATTAATTGTTTCTTGATTTTACTTAAATTGTTGGTTCCATTTATTTCTGTTACTTAATTTAAGACCAGGAGTCGTAACATACCTGTACCAAATGTTATAAAATATGCCTCTAACTCTTTCGGCAGTTAATCGGAAGCCATATACCTGTATCTTGTAGATAAAATTATCCTACATGTATGTATCTCCTTTCTTCTGAGATGAATAAGTTTATATTCTGCTTGTTTTCGTCCATTAATTAAGGTGTAGAGTTTTTGCTTCATATTTTGGAAACATCCGGACAAGAGTGGCCAGAGGCAGCTTTCAAAACATAATCTGAAGTTTAGAATCATATTCATGTCCCTGTTTCATTCTTTCGTTGAAGATAGAATATATTTCTAAGGTGAAAGGTGAAAGTTTATTCAAAGAAGTATGCAACAATAGCTTCCTTTTGTTTCTTTCATTAATAGTACGTACAGTTGGTTTCTAAAATGGATTTGCATAATAATAACTTTCTTTCTACAGTTCCAGATTACATATTACATATGAGTTCAAACACTAAACAATATTTTTAAAGAGATTCGTACATCAATGTTTTGATGAGGCGTGTGTTGTGTATTGCTTTGATGAGGTGTGTGTTGTGTATTGTTTTGATGAGGTGGGTGCTATGTATTGTTTTAATGAGGTGAGTGTTGTGCATTGTTTTGATGAGGTGTGTGTTGTGTATTGCTTTGATGAAGTGTGTGATATACATTGTTTTGATGAGGTGTGTGTTGTGCATTGTTTTGATGAGGTTTTTGTTGTGTATTGTTTTGATGAGGCGTGTGTTGTGCATTGTTTTGATGAAGTTTGTTGTGCATTGTTTTGATGAGGTTTGTGTTGTGCATTGTTTTGATGAGGTGTGTGTTGTGCATTGTTTTGATGCGGTGGGTGCTATGCATTGTTTTGATGAGGTGTGTGCTATGCATTGTTTTGATGAGGCGTGTGTTGTATATTGTTTTCATAAAGTGTGGGATGTGTATTGTTTTGATGAGGTGTTTGCTGTGTATAGTTTTGATGAGGTTGTGCGGTGTATAATTTTCTGAGGTGTGTATTGTGTATTGTTTTGATCAGCTCTGTGTTTTGTATTGTTTTGATGAGGTGTGTGTTATGCATTGTTTTGAAAAAGTGTAGGATGTGTATTGATGTATGGGTTGTCCTGCTTAATGAACCACTTTGATGACAATATAAATGTATCATCAAGGAATCTGAAAAAATATTATTTTTTAAACATGAATTACATTTGAAGAGCTTGTACAATTTGATACATACATACTGTTTATTCTTTAACAAGGTTGTTTACTCCTTAACAGGGTTTAACAAACGGCTTGATTTTCCTAAATACAATTTGCATTTTGCATGGCTGGATGCTTATATTTTGATTGGTATGCTTCCGCAGTAAGAATTCCATTGCATTCCGTCTGAGATAAGGAAGGAGGGTATGCACTAATCCATTTCAAGAATTAAGTCAACTATTGGTTTGAAAGAGATGTCAAATATAGAAATATTTCTACACAAACCACCAGTAAGGGCAGACCATCTTTATAAGTTCCATTTTAGCTACTGTGTGCATTGTTGGATCTGAAACAATCGAAATAAAAATGAAAGATTTCTGAAGTTTAACCAGCTTCGAAAAAAGTGAATAATAGAAACACAAAGTATTATCTAATGTTTCCTATATTGTATTAAATGTAACATTATCTAGCTTAAATCTCCGTTAAGAAAATACGCTTTTTTTCTTCTCTCCATGTTTTATTACGTTCTTTACAGTGTTCTTTTTTGTCTCCATACTCCCATGTGCATCATTTGTATAGAGGTTGCAATAATTGCTGTTAATATAGAGCCATATTTCACTTTTTAACATTTGTAAAAGATATTTGTATGCGTTGGTTTTAAGTTATTTGTCATTATTCAAGATAACTCTGTGTTACGACTCTATGGTCACAAACTAAAGTAACAGAAAAGAAGCAAAACCATCAAGTTTTATAAAACTTAACAAGCAATTAAATTGTCAACGTTATAAATGAAAAGCATGTCAGAGGAACTTACAGCAATATGAAGTAAATCCAAACTACTCCCTATAATGATCTATGAAAGTCCTAAACGAATGAAAAGTTCCTTATAAACTTCAATGTATGGGTCCTTCAAGGCCATAGGTGCCATTTTAAGTCTTATTATTAATATTATTATTACTAATTGTCAACACACATGTAAACAACTATTTGTAAATCCTATGCAATGTTATACTCTAGTAACGTAGGCCAGACTGAACGAAAGATATTCTGTACACATAACAGCTATAAATAAGAATTATAAAACTTATGTAAAATCATGTACCAGAGCTACTAAGGATATAGATATACATAACAACTGTGATTTGAATATAATAGTTAAAGAAATAAGACATAATATAATTATGAGGGAAATTGCGTTAAGAGTGACTTTCCCATAAACACGTACAAAAGCAATAAAATAGGAACAAAGTACATCCGCATGTGATCCAACCAGAAGTCTCTCTGTCCGCGATACATCAACAGTGACTTAAACCTCAACAATGATAGTATCATTAATTTAGGTTATCCATTTAACTTAAATGATGCGGCTAATTGTAGATTTGTGCAAAAAGATGCAAGACTTTGGAGAATAATAATTTGAATGGTACCCAAAGACGGAAAAACAACTTGACAGTGAATTATCAGCTATTGGACAGAGTAGTAACATAGGAGCTAAGAAATGTTCAGATCTACATAAGAGATTAGCAAGAACAGAGAGAACCGATTTTAAATGCCCTGGATGTGCTTGAACAGGTTAAAAGAATCATATTAGCAGATGAACATGAGCTAAAATAGCAAGAGAAAGACCAAATGAGATAAATAGTATTCAAGATTAATTGCGATAATTGAATAAAGGATAAACAGTGAGGTTGATGCTTCGCAGACGGACGTGGAGGAAATCAAAACCTTCCTGGAAGAATTTAACAGTTTGCAACCACAGATGGACTAGCTGCAGAGAGTTGAACAATGAAAAGCAACAGGCTGGAGATCTAATGAATGGTTTTAAAACACAGATGACTGATTTAAAAACAAGAGAACAACTAACCGTACTTGTCTTTAGGAGTTGAAGAGTGGGCTAACAAAGGTAAGCAAAATGATAGACGAGAACAAAAGGGACATAAATGTATATGAAGGCATTACATCATCTTAGAAGTTATGTTCTGGAGTGGCAAGATCAAAAGTTACATGCTGAAGTTGAACAATCAAAACAGTTACGAAAGAAAATATTAAATGAGAGGTTTTTTAATAATATCGCTTTGGTACAAGGTAATATCAATCAAATAGAGAACAAGGTGAAACGAATGAGAAAACGGAATTTCAGTTATATTGTCAATGTTTACAACTGAGTCAATGCAGCTGATGCAAAACACAAAAGATCGATTTCAAAATAGGTATAAAAAGAATATTGAGTTAAATGGCAGAAATGATACAGTTAAAATCAAACCAGATGAAGAAATGGAGCTATTCAAATCTGAATTAAACACCGAAATGGGCACAAAGGGTCTGATATTAGATGTTAGAATGGATGAATTGGAAAGGAAATCGATGACAACAATGACAACAAAATGGATCTTTAAGAGAAATTTAAAAAATTAAGCTTGCATATCGCTTTATGAATTTTTTATTGAGCCAATTCAGGACTCTCTCCATTCAGACGAAATTGATATAAATGTAAATTCTAGTGATGAAATCTCAAATTGGTGAAGATAAACAAGATATAGAAACAGAATGAATGAAAGAGTTATGTTTATGTATGTAACAGCACCACAGATTTGTAAACAATCTTCGTTTCTAATGAATACTAGTTACACACGATAGATGCTTCACAGCAATATGTTGTTCAAATAAAAGTCAGGGTTATACACAGTTTAAATCGGACTTGATAGATTGCGGCCAGAGTGTTGTTTGCAGATTGGAATTTAAACACAAATATTCTTATGTCTGCCGTACAAAATAAAAAGTACATTCGTCTAGAAGAGAAAAATATTTTAACAAGTAGATTAAAACACAAAGGAGAAACGATTTGCAGGAGGTAAAATGAATAATGGAAGCAATATCTAAATAGGTTGCACTTAAATAGGATAAAGTTTTGAATTGTTAGCATAGGACTCTCAAAGTATACTGCAAGCAACATTAAAGCTAAACAAAGACTACAAATAGTAGTTCCAAGTTTAAGCCCAAATATGTCGATTGTAGCAGGTATGGGTTTCGTCTTGTTTGATATAATGGAAAGAATATGCTAATAAAGGTAAATAATTTGGGTCGAATGCACGCAAATGGCTTTACAATTTCGTTTGGACATTGTGCCCTTTTCCAGATCAGTGACTACAAAATCTTCATGACATACCGTGATCTGCGGCTACCCTCTTTGGCTGGGAGAAATATGATTGAACAAGGCTTTATGTGTGATAAATGTAGGAAGTTACGATCAGAGGCAGGCAATGTACAAAATATTGAAGCTTAGAATATCACTAGATTGAATTTTTTGTTACAGTCATTATCCATTGTCATTGGGCCCTTTCACGGGATTTAATATTTATATCACAGGGGACATGAACCCCTGTTCTCTTTTTTAAATATTTTTTCTCATTTCTCTGTCTTAGTGTTAAGCATAAGTATAACTTTGCAAGAGTGAGTAACAAGCATGCATTGTACGAAAAGCACGTGAGCCACAGAAAAGTTCACGGGTTTACCTGGCGATGGAATAACCGATCTAGTGGGCAGTATACGTAAATCCTTGGTCAACTGCGGACGGTATAGTCTATCATTAAGGGATGAAATGCTTTTCTTTACATGTTGGCATAGGTCTGAAGTTCAATGGGACTGCCAACATTGTGTGGAACAACTAATTTCGGGACAAGATTCAATGTGCGTGCTGCATTCAGCCATTTTTGGCGGAGCGAGAGATCAAGGCCTAGAGATCTAGATCTCTAGGTATATATGAACGACAACGTAATAGTGTGTGTGTTGCTAAAAATAAGCTGTTCGCCTAGCCTGGCTGATATTTCTGGTGCGGATGTATGCACGTATAGGACATAATTTATTCACGGACAGTAGACCGCATCCAGCCAAACTCAACTAGACATAATAAATGTGTTTTTAAGAGCCTCTTGACACGATAATTGAAGAATAGCTAACAGTTAAAAGACTCTTGCCTTTACCGATCATTGCCATCTCACCTCTGTCCGCGTGGGTACCGGTCTCGGGCTCGACCAATTTGGGTATATAAAAACCCTAGCCAATAGCTTCCCGTGGATCCGTGGTTCTTACCGGGGTTTTCCGTGTTTTTCTTCCACCAGCTATTACTGGCCGTCATGAATAGCCTTTCAGGCACTGAAACGTGGAGTTAATCTAGCAAAACTAAAACAGGTGATGAGTTCACTTTGTCCCAAATTAGACCCCACTTGGCGTAATACATAAACAATGCTACTTTGTCCAGTTTGAGTCTAAAAAGCTCATGATTTTATGATCTGAATAATTTCCTTTTGAATTCAATGACTTTTTTTTTATATTAGAATTTTAAATTCTCTTTTATTAATTATGCCTTGATTGTAGGCTTTATGTTCATCGCGTACATTAACCCGCATAGTTATTAAATTGGAACACAATTTAACTTACTCGTAAAATGTTTAGGACCATTCGTATTCATTCGTGGTATACCAGTTATGTCATTCTTTTGGACAAGTCACTAGTGTCATAAATATAATACTACTTTTATTTCACTGTATCTGCTTTCGCATCATATGTGTACAGCGAATCATCAGTCATCAAGAGACTCAGTTTATCGGCATATCCGTTTGAATCTTAAAATATTCCATTGCATCTTTAATGTATTGCTCATTGTCATTTGATAGATTTAAATCGTTTAGTTATTTCAAAAGTCTTTTGTAGTTGGTACAACTGTTTCAGTGAACTTTCCAAAGATATCCATACACACAAATTAGAAAAAAGTCTTTTCTCATAATTAGACTGCATAATTCAAAATTTTGTTCATAATTTCTCTGAACTTTTCTTTATTCAGATTTATTTGCCATCTATTGTATAGATTGTGAATTGAAGCTCAAGGTATCCACAAGCCTGTTTCTTCTTTCAAAAGTTATTTCGTTTCCTTATTTCATGACTCTATGTCCTTAGCTAAATAAAATGTATTTTAATCTCTATTTGTTATTAATTAATTAATTATTGTTATTAATTACTTAATCTAATCTAGATCCGGATGCTGCCATTAGCAGACAAGTTATGAATAAGCGATAAAATGCAGTTTGGGTTATTGTGATTCAGAATTACATTTCGAAAGACGAAATACTCTCCCATTAAAAATTAGAAAATTAAAACAAATAAATAAAAATAAAAACAAAATGATACAAATAAAAAACAAAAACAAAAAATTAGCGTAAAACAACTGGATTGTTTCCTGGAGTAAGTTGTCTGTATAATTAGATGGTTAAAATTATTCCCATAAAACGCTTAAAATGTGGGAACTTGTGGCAATTGCACCTTCTGGGCTCCACCTGTAACCCCTCGCCTACTGGTTTTCCTCTGCAAGCAGTTCTGAATAAAACGATGCAAATTCAGTCAGTGCCTCGGCATTTGTCGTTGTAGTTCGAATGCCACTGCGTGCATATTAACTTCTTTGGAAATCGAATAATGTTTCTATCTACTAACTTTTCACTTCAAAGTGACGCGCCCTATTAATATTGCGCTTACGTGCTAATTAATATTTCACGCACATTCATCTTGCAGCAATTGCATGTTTGGGCCCATATAAAAGAATAATATAATGCGCACAAAATGTCACATATTCTAACTAAAATCTAGTCCAATGAAGACTGATGCTCCATCTTCTCCCTCGAGTGAATCAGGCACACAAGTTGTATAGAGCAATAGATCTACCAGAATGTCTGCATAAAGGTATTTGCATGCAAAAAACAACATTCAAATGAATGTAGAAGAAAGGAGCGTATGTTCTCCTTGCGTAAATAATATTTACTAAGTTTTAGGGCATTTCGTTAAAGCTGGTAGACTAGTTGCACTTAAAATAAATAGCATATAACTCAAAATTTTTTTATTGTTTTAGAAAACAAATATAATGAGTACACAATGATATGCTCCTTTTGTTCTGTTTTTGTTTCTAATTTATTTAATAATGGAAGCTAAATGTGTTATTCTGACATCGGTATATTTCAAGCTGAGAGTGAGGTCACTTGCTGCAGAAGTCGAGAGATATAAAGATGGGTTATGTTTAGGACAACAACGTATGTCTTCCGCATTTAGGTGATGAGGAAAGAGGAAGAGAACTTGGACTTACACAACGCGGAATGAACAATTCCGACGAAACAGCTCGAAAGCATTCACCACATGTGCTTCGTCTCTTGAAACCCAAGAACCACAGATTGTATATCTACTTGTTTTAAATCTCATAGTACTTCACGTGACCAGTTTTGTACTTAATAGTTACATGAGCTGTCAATATCGCACACCAACAAGTTTATTGATATAACACGCACACCTTCAAGAATTCACATGTTTAAGAGCATAAAGATAATCGGAATTCGTCCATGCCACTTTCTTTTTGTTGAACTCTCCATACTTCTTTTACAATTTTTCCTCATGCTTAATATATCTTAATTCTCACCATCTGGATCAAATAATTGATACAGATATTTATTTATTTTTTTTTTAATTATTTTTTTTTTGTGAATGGTGGACCTTTACTTAATGCACTACCAATTATTCCTGCTGTTGTCAATTTGTGTTTGCGCTACTTACTGGTAGGAAACGTTGATTCTGCTACGGATTCGCATCAAACAAGCTGTATGGCCTTCTTTAGCATCTTACTTAATTGCAAATAGTATAAAATCGTTTTCGTGCAGATCCTTACGAGTAGAATTATTATTTGCTGCACCGATTAACTTTAGACTCTTTTTTAACCTTCAACGAGTCCTTCAGCTCCAATCAATATAAAGTCAATATTATATAAAGATTCAATTTTGAAATTTACAAAAATGCATTTACAATTGCTTTTGTATTTGTTTGACTTAATGTTATGAGGAATCCATTGTGAATAATTTGTGTTCAGAAACATGTGATGGTTCCTGGTTAAATCCATAAGAGGAAGTTAATATTCGTGGCATAAAATGAGCTTTAAAATGCTCAACATAAATAGGGTCTCTGAGATTAATACGAACTCGTACAGCAAAATGAGTCTTCCGTAACAAATATGAAAATGTCATAAGGTAATTACGAAAATCGTATAGCTTGATACATCTCGGTAGCAGATAGGTTTTTAAATTCAGATCCTGTTGGTATTCATCAAACCTGTTTTTAATTTCATACAGTTTAATACTAGATGCAGGACTCTTCAAACCCTTTTTCCATGTTTCATTCAGTATTGAATGTCTTTATATTTTCTTCTATTTCTCATTTCACTTTGTCCACTTTTAAGTTTCAAGACATCTGATTCTGTTTTTGCAAACATGTGATCCTAAACCATATTAGTAAATAATGATTCCTGTCTTTATTTTGTCAAAGTTACCTATGCTAACTTGTGTTACACAGAGATGTTAACCAAATCCTACGAACATTTACTTCTGTATCTAATTTAATTTTGTTTCGACCAGTAATCTAATTTTTGAGAAATGCTACAGTTTGATACCTAAGCATGCTGATTTTGTCGTTTAAATCAGGGGACAAATAAATGGTAATTAATTTTATTATTTCTGATCATTATTTTATTAATTAATAATTTATTCTTGTTGTGCTGCTAGACAAATATTCCTTGAATGACAAATCTGAGTCTGACATGCAACAGAGTATGGACCATTTCCCTTGAGTTTTGGTCTCAAGATGAGTCTGAAGAAAACAGAGACGACGCACGCACCAGCCTGCATCAGGAAAGCCTTACTTACAGCATACCATCACAGTAATTGGCCAAAAAGAACTGGCTGTGGATAATTTCACCTATCTCGGCAGTAAACTGTCACATACAGTCCACATGATAAATAGCAAGCGAGCCCTTTGGCAGACTACGCGAAAAATGTGTCGGAGAGCAGAAGCATCAGTCTTCAAACAAAGCTGAAGGTCATAAAAGTGATTGTGTTGACGACCCCACTGTATGCATGCAAAACCTGGATGGTGTACAGACCCTATTGCAAGAAGCTAAACCATTTTCACAGGGGCTACCCGAAGAAACTGATGAGGATAAGATGCACAACAATGAAGTTCTCATATAGGCTAGCATTCCAAGCATGCGCACTCTGCTGATGAAATCACAGACTAGATGGGTAGGCCACGTCACCAGCACGTCAGAAGAGTGACAACCAAAGAAGATCTACTACGGAAAGCTGAAGGAGGGAAAGGATATAAGGGAGGTAACAAGAAATTCTTCAAAATGTCCCTCAAGTCATCTTTGAAACACTCCAACATTGCCCTAGTCTTGGGAAGATCTCACACAGGATCATTGACGCAGTCTCATTCATATTGGAGCTATAGACTTTGAACTGAGGAGAATTGCAGCGGCAGAGGAGAAACACGAGCAGCATAGTAGTTCCTATATTGATCAAGCACCTCCAACCAGCATCTCAATTCCAGTGAGCCACAGGCAGTTAAGAGCAAACATTGGTATAATCAGCCACTCACGCACTCACAGAAACCAAAAAGTTATTGATCTCATGGTAATCTTCGGACTCGAAAGACGAACAACATTGCTGTACTCTTTCTCTTTAGTTACTTTCGCTAAATAGTTTTTCTTTTGCAACTTTGACAAAGTATTTGTGGTTGCAGTTATCTAATCTTCCAGTTTTATTAACTATCTTTACAATCATTAATCAAGGTTTTACTCTCTTTATCTTTGTCTACTGTTTTTCATTTTTCAGGTCTTTCTTTAACTGTTTAACAGTGATTGCAAATTACTTTATGGTCAGGTGATTGTTTATAGCACGAGGGACAACAAGACTGAAGAGACAGATAATTGAATCAAGAATGACACTGCAAGGTGAGCGTCCTTAGAAATCATAAATGTACTTACGCAAGTGTAAGTAGTTTCATGGTTAGGTGTTTGTTTATAGCATGAGGGACAGCAAGACTGAGGAGACATAATTGAATCAAGAATGACACTGCAAGGTGAGCGTCTTTAAAATTCAGAATTAGGGAAGAAACAATAACATACTCCATGATTGTTACTGCAGGCCACTTTATAGTGACTTCAGTATATTCTATATATAGAAAAACCCCAAACATAATTCAAGTCCAAAGGTATGCAAATGAATATCAGAGTTACCGCTATAATGGAATAGCTCGTATATGCACACTTCATACATTCTTTAGCCTTACTTTAAATACAGAATGATGCTAAGTGCTTGAAAGTTTGGGCTCTGACCGCCACTACACAGAGAGGGCCAGACACATCCAACTCTCTCTGTTTAGAGTATCTATCACACTGTCCTTTGTTCCATTTGTTGCTAGTTTTGAGTTTTGTATTTCAATGAGCTTTTGTTTTCAATATTATATAACATTATGTAAAATGTATTACATTTCTTTCTAAACAAGTCTTGATTATTTGAAATGTTTTTTCGTATTGTCGTCAATCTTTTTTTTTTTTAATTCTAAGTGTAATAGGCTTGGTTTCGAAAATCGCTGGACACGTTATTTCCTACTAAGCTGATCATGCCATTTTCCTTATTCTAGAATTAGTGTATTTGTTGTTTCTAGTTTTGATCAGACTATGTAACAAAAAGAAAAAAAAATAGCTTTCTTCATAGCGTAAATATATTTAATTCCTGCAATTACCCTTAAGATTATATATTATTATTTTGTTATATTATAATATTTGTCTTTAAAATCATAAGCAGTTTTGCGATTAAAATACTATCATAATTTTTAATGTGCAGTCTAATATTTGAATCTGAAATATATAGCTAAAAACGTATCATGTTGTTACTGGAGTCACAGCCTTGTTGACCCAAACATAAATTTTCAAACTTTATTAGAAGTACAAACAGACTGTGTAATAAATGCTGTTATTGAACTTGAACATCTAACATACAAATCACATAATATTTTGATTTAATCTAGTTTTTCTTCTGTCTGACCTGTGCTATCTTGCAGGAAGGAATAAGTTCGTCCTACTTCATTATTCGCAACCACTTAATTAATTTCATTATCCAACAAATTCTCCAGCATTTATCAGCATCTTCTGCATGGTTATAATGGCGCTTGTTAGCTTTGAGCATATTGAACAGTGTTTGGCACTCCCAAACATTGATGCAACGTTTCAAGTTCATCATGTCCGCTATCCATCAAGTATTTATTCATCATTAATGCATATCCATCCACCATTTTAGTGGAACGTTTAAGTTATTACAGATCACGTTTCAGATGTTATTTTGCTTGTAGCTGCATTAAAAACTTGTTCATCATGTAATTATGTTCAACACTCAGACAAGTAATCATATCTGAAAGTAGACGTGAAGCCACTATATAGATTTTGCTAACTCCAGTACACGTCAGTCTGTTAAATGCTAATAAAATATTTCACATCCGGTTGTTGCCATATGTACTATCAGTTTAATTAGTTCAGACAGAATTTTAAACCACACTGTGATCTTTATCCATAACATAGGCACCTGGTCCCAAATACAACTTTACATATGCTAATCTTTTTTCTAATATTTGCATAATTTATACGTCAGGTGTAAATATTGAGCATCTGAGTAAGGTAAATTATTATTACTAAAAGGTCCAAAAATCCACCCCATCTCCCCAAGAAAGAACACAGTCACCAATGTCACATTTTAAAGTGTTGCTAACAACAATGTTTAAATGTCCTATGTGTGAAGTAGTTGTTCTAGTGTGCTGTCGACTTATTGGTATATTGGTATAATGTACTATATGTGAAGTATTTGTACTTTTGTGCTGTCGACTTTTCACTTTTTGAATATTGGTTCAATGTCTCAGTTAACTTGAGCATAAAAATGAGTTGCAGACTATTGTTTAGTCATCACAAATTTTCAAACTTCAACTAAACCATGAACTAAAACACATTTACTATCTTGCTCCCCCCCCCCTTTTAATCATTTACGTAAATTCTATGTAGCCTCATAATTTCTCTCTTGCATATATTAATTTTTGTGACTGAATGAAATGAAAAGTTCCTTATAAATGTCAAAACCAGAATTGTACTGGTCCTCCAAGAACCATGACGTTGTCAAGATGGCGTTGTCCAGAATTCCTACAAATAATTTATGACAGTTCCAGAATAACATTATACTCCAGATAATGATCCATTTCTATTTCCACTGTATAGCCCAAGCAAATATTTGTCCTCTCGAATGATATCTAGTACAACATAAAACACGTCTGCAGATTTACAGCAGGAACACAAGAAATGTGAATGACTCCTTAATGGGAGTGAAACTGATTGCTCAGTTCTCTATTTATATACACGTTGAAACTCCATCAGCCAATGAGAAATTAAGCCATAAGCGCCATTTAAGTCTTATTATTAAGATTTTTATTAATAACTGTCAACACATATGTAAACATCTCTTTATAGGTCTTAAGTAATCCTAAACTCTTAAGATACTCAGGTCATGTAAGGAAAATTTAACTAAAGATATTCTGTAGAATTTACAGCCATGAATAAAAATTAAAAAAATTAGACAAAATCTACATTTATAATATTCACAGTAGCAGAAAGAATAGTAAGATAGATGCCCATTACCAGACACTTTCTTCCAGCTGATATACTCTTCTATTATTCGAGGATGGAGTCTTCGTTATAAAGATGTTCACTATAGCTGAATCAAGCGTGAAGAGTTCGATATAAAGATGTCAACAGTAGCCGATGAAAGTGGTGAAACCATCATTATAAAGGTGTCCACAGCAGGTGATGAAAGTGGTGAAGCCATCGTTATAAACGAGTCCAAGGTAGCTACTGAAAATGGCAAAGCCTTCGTTATAAAGGTGTCCACAGTATATGATGCAAGTAGCCGGTAATCACCGCCATTATTACACAGTTGTGGAGAAAGAATTCGGCAAACGTTAGAATTTTCTTTGACGCTTCACTAAGCAGTTTGCTTAAAAGATAGTAATTTTTTTGGTAGATACATCTACACCTTGATCTCCGTGTTTCTTCCTCTGCATAATTCGTGTGTTCTTCCTGAAATTTCCTATTCATTAAAATAATACTATGGGTTGCATTTGTCACCGCCTTATTGTTGAAATATCTCCCAGTTTGTATAGTCTAGACTCCTTGCGGTTGAAAATTGCGCGTTTTTGCAGACTTATATGCATTACGGAGAGTTGGTTGGTGCTGATTTATATCTATTTTATTGCCAGTCACAATGAAACAAAAGGTAATCGGTTAATGTGAATCGCAGACGAGTAATCAGAGTCAAAAATCGGAACATCTTTTTTAATACTACCAATCTTATTACTAATACGGTACCTTCATTGTCTGTCATGTCTGATGATGCATACACATTGATGTTACTGGATTAAAAATTATAAACATTTAACATATTTAGAAATGAAAAAGTTATTGATTTAAAAGAATGAAGAATATTGCTTAAAATTCATTGTAAAACAAACAAATAACCGTTTACAACGCAACCTTTTCCAAGGTCACCTCTCCACTCCTGCACAGAAAGTGATTCCATTATCAAAACAAATGGTAACAAGTGCAGTATGATGACCTGAGCAATGCGCACTGTCTGGGAGAAAACCAAGTAAAATTGAGGCAAGAAATAGAATAACGAAAGTACAGAATAAATCTGTGTGAGCAACACAATCTTTGGATTTCACTAAAATAGAAGACTGAGGCTGAGTGTAACAGAGAAGTGGCAAAATCCTTCTCGATTTGTTAAGCATCACCTGTTCTCATGATCATCCTCCGTCGTGTACACATTAGTTTGAATACCTGAAATGACTAAATAGAGATGACTATTTAGACAAAGGCAAACTCTCAATTATTAACTGGGTCGAAATGTACATTTTTGTTCAGTAATTTGGACTTCTATCGACGATATTTTTCATGTTTAATTTGACAGATGTAGTCAATGTAGCTTTCATTGTCACCGGGGATAATTATCGGTTTGTGAATACAATCTCTGTGCGATGAATACTCTCCAAACAAGTAGCTCAATGCCCACTAAAGCAAAGTTTTGTCTATCTTTTATTTCTTATATTTGCTTTATGGTGATTAGAACAAATTCTAGCCCATGAGACTCTATGTCTGGTCTCGAAAAAAAATTTCCTGTGGTAAATACATAACAAACAAATCGAGATTTTGTGCCGAATCAATACTCTTTAAAAGAATTCGTTATTTCATCGAATTTCTGGCATAATATGCATACAGAAAATATGTTTTTAACATATTTAGAGTAAATCAGACCTGCCAAGTGTATTATCATTGTTTATTTTGGGAACACATGTTGCTGTTTTCTGGTAGTATTGTCTACGGTTGAAGCACTTGTTGAGTATTCTATTTATCTCTTGTTTGCTTGTGCATGGGTGTATAATCATTAGCCATGACTACAAGTGTGCTTGGAGGGCTAAGCGGTCGAAAGCGCTCGCTTTACCGATCACTGCCATGATCTCACTTCTGTCCTCTTGGGTTCTGCCAATGTGGGTATGTGAGAAAGCTGCCATTAGCTTTCCGTTGATCGGTGGTTCTTACCGGTTTTTTTCCCCCGTGTTATTCCGCCACCAATTATACTGACCGCCATGTATAGCCTATCTTTTGTGTGTTATTTTGTGTTTAACGCCATTTCTCAGTCTGGTCATTTTCTCTTCCTGGACTTTGAGATAAATTGTTTAAAAAAAGAGCCAATAACTTATTTTTTATATCTAGTAATTCATTCATCGCACTTTCAGAAGCTGGTGTTGTCTAGTCTGCCAAACTTCGTTTCCATGTTTTAAGAACTCCTAAAGATAATGTAGTTTAGACAAATTCAAGCTGATTTTTCAAGCGCATGGGTTCAGTCATTTTGGTTAGCTGTGTGCTTAGATCATGTACAATTTATATAAGTAAAATATTCAAAGACACTTCAGTCACAGTACATGAAAGTAGCATAGGTATGCCAACATTCTCTCCAATATGCATGTTGCAAATGCAAACTACTTCCCCTTACACGTGTCACTCTCTCAGACATTCATAATATCTGTAGCGTGCACGCATAATGACTAAATGTTATTATTATGATTTAAATTTGGTTGTGCAGCAGAAACATTTAAGTTGCAAGCATCAAAACAGTCCTTTAGAACAATCCTCACTTTTCCCCCATAGAACAGTATTCATTATTAGCAAAGTCCCACACAACCCCAGTCCCCCTCTCCCCGAAAAGTGAGCTATTTTAAAATGCACACTGCATTTGTCTCAGCATAGAAACCAAGGTTATGCTGAAAGACAGGAACATGAAGCTTGGCACAATTATTCCTGAGCTGTCACTATTACATTTTTCAGTTTGAAAAGGAATAGAACATATGAGGTCGAAGGTCAAAGGGTAATATGTTTGCTTGTTCTTCTAACACTAGAATATGGAAGAAAATGAATTTGCCTTGTCATTATGTCTTGATTTCATTACAAATAGATGAAAAAACCCCACCTTCATTATCTATTTCTATCACTTAATACGGCAGTTTTAAGTTTAAGTTGGCTTCACTCATGTTTTCTAAGACCTCTACTTTCGCCTTAATTAAAGTCATTACACACAATAAATACAGAAGGCATATTGTGTAAGCAAAAGCAAAATAAGCATAATTAGCTTAATTTCATTCAAATCATCAATGTTAATTTACCATTTTGTTCTAAACATCATACATTATATGACAATAAGAAAACAAATTGTACAAAATATTCGCATTTGTTTTAAGGTGGCGCTCTACAGTCTCGAATTTTGCGAAAGGTTGGATATATAGAGAAAAAAAACCCACAACTTCCCAGGTTTTCCTCAATGGTTATACGAGCTGTCTAAACTAAACCTTGTATAGCTTTGGTTTTGTTCAAAGAAATTTAATTCACTTTATTTTGATTTATTATTGATGAGTGTAATTTAATTATTGAGTATACAGCCTGGCCTTACTTCAGATGTGAATCTATCAAAAAATTGCAAACTTCGCTTGGTCATTTTCACTGCCTGGTCTACAAAGGTACATTATACAAACAATGTGCTGATGACTTTTTTTTACAGTTTATATATTTGGTAATTCTTTCATCTTACACATCACTCTCTCAGACGTTCATGCTATCTGCAGAGCGCCCCCTTAGTGACTGTTAAAATACTACTGACATCATCACAACATAAAAAAGTCACATTCCCTATTCTTTATGAGTAACACAATGAATCAAATACAAATTATTTTTTATCGTACAGTTTATTGAAATATGATTCCATCATATTTTATTAATGAAGTTATTTTACATTCAATTAACACTTGTTAAGTGAAGTTTCTCCTAAATTGAAAATTTGCTATCAGCATCTTTTGTTTTGGTAGGAAGTCAGACTGGGATCTCTCCACTGATATGCTGTGCAGTAAAAATATCATCGGTTTCACTTATCAGTGATGTTGATGCTTTTAAGGATATTGATGCAGGTAATATAGGAATCAATACCAAAATGTATCAATAATTGTTCCAAGTATACAAAAATAGGGAAATATTTTCTAACTTTTCATTTTGATATGATAGAATGTGTCATAAAGTTTCTAAATATCAATAATAAAGGTGAAATTTATATTGCATTTATATTATTATGTTTACATTTTCAGCCCATTACTCATTCATTTACTGTCTCCCTTCTTGAAACATTGGATAATATATTAACAAAACAAACCTTTCATATCATATTAAACCCCAATGTTCACTGATGTTATACAAATTGCACATATTTCAAAATAAAATTTAATGAAATGTGCTCATAAAGCCAAAATTCAGAAGTATTCAAGTATGTTTCTATAACAGTCCAGCCTGTAACAAACATTTTCGTTACAGGAATGACGAAATTTGTTATAGAAGGACAACTCAAAAAAATTATGGAAACACAATCTCATGTATAAATAATTTCCATTGATATAGAAAATACATATTGACATTGATATAGAAAATACATATTGACATTGATATAGAAAATACATTTTTGTTGTTTAAAAACTTGGACATTTACGGCATTGATGATACATTGCATAACAGAAAACAAACTAAGTTTCTGTTACAGGAAGGAGTTCTTTTGTTACGGGAATGACTAATTTGTTTGATATCTAACTATACTGTATCTGATGCAAGTTATTTTAAATATATTATGTTGTGTAAAACTATACTTTTATGAATAGTGCTAGTATATTTTTAGAAGAAGAGCAGGGACAGAATTGTTAATGTTAATGTTTAATTTAGAGATAAGTTCAACTGCTTACTGTTTCGTATTTTTAAAAATATTTTAAACTTTGTGAATAACTGTTATTAAATTCCAAGTTCAGCATATTAGTACTAATATTAATGGAAACTAATTAATGAATTGTGAGTGTTATGCCATGTACTGTTTCTATATTCTTGATACAGTATGTTCACAGGTAAAATGTTGATTACAGAACGCCAAATAAAATTAAGACAAAATAGAGATCCAGTTCGAGCACATTGGCAAGCATATCTAGAAAATGAGAAAAAAGGTACAAAAATTACACACAATAAGGAAAAAAAGTTGTAAAGGACACGACAAACAGGGAACTAAGTCTGCGTGGGTTGTGACTGGGCTGCATCATCCTCAAATAGTAACTCCTAATGCATTTCACTTGCACAGAGTTGAGTGGTTTCACCTGCTCTCTACACTTTTCTTGCAGCTGCCTGAAAGAAACTACCATATCGGTAGTGGATCTATTGGCTCTAAACCGGCACATTGACTCTGGGGAGATACTTTCAGCAAGTAATTTAAGCCTCTGCAATACAACTTTAGCAAAGGGCTTTCCCACGATGCTGAGTTGGGAAATGTAACGATAGTTGTTGTAGTCGCTCCTGCCGTCTTTACTTTTGTAGAAGTCACAATAAGGACATCCTTCATCTCTTGTGGTACAAGACCTTATTTCCAGCATTGGCAGAATGTGGAGGGGGCCGTCTTTTTGTGTGGGTCCAATAGCCACTTTTATGCTATTTTACATGCCCTTTATGTCACCGATATCGGCAGAGTTTAAATCCATGATAATATTGGCAGAAGTCTGAATCCGCGAGCAGAGTTGAAGCCAGAAATTATTAGCTGAATTGCCCTGCAGTCTGCTGGGTTTTGTTATGGGCTGTCCTGAAGGCTTGCATGTTCTTCTCAGTTGGTGAGATTTTGTGGACAGCAGACGCCTTTGTTGTCTCTCCCTGATATCAGGAAACATTTCTTCTTAGTATGCCTCAAACTCAGTAATTTGACTATCCGCGCTTTATGCCAAGGGTGAAATTGCAGTGGTATGGATAGTATCCCTGAGGGACCGCTCCAGTGGCATAAGTGGTTCGAGGCGTCTGCCTCGGATGCGGGAGGTTGCGGGTTAGAATGCCAAAGACTTGTAAAAATGGTACTAGCAGCTGCCTCACTTGGCGCTCAGCATTAGGAGGTTAGTGTTAGGACTGGTCGGCCCGGTATCAGGATAATGTGACTGGGTGGGACATAATGCTACATGTCTGTGGAATGATGCCCCAGTGCTAGACATCACTATAAACTGCCACTGCAGACATCATAGCGATATCACTGAAATTGTTAAAGCCACGTTATAAATCTAAATTACACACCTATATCCATGAGATGTTCCAATTTTCAGTGGCATTTGTTTAGGCTGCACTGGGAAGGACTTACTCCAGAATCAAGCACCATTTCTTGTAGGCAGGTTTTGCTTGTGTCAATTCGAGGTCTTCCCTTTCTTTGAAGCAATGCAGTCTCTTCGGCTAGAGTTCACTTGCTGCACAAAAGAAAATGATGAGTGTAACATTATGCACTCTGGTAACTGTGCGTCACTAGTACGCTGCTATAGTTAGAGCGTCTTGTGAGGATGAGATCAAGCTGATGCTAATGCTAGGACCTGAAGTATCTCCAGGAAACACTGTGTTGGGGCTTGGCCCTAAAGATGGCAAGACTGATGGCAGCAGAGCTCATTGAGGCGCAGGCCATTCTCATTCATCTTACCTCTCTCGAAATGTCTCAAGCATGTTGACCAGGAGCTAATGGTCAGCACCAATTCTGGCATCGAAGTCACCATGGATGAACAGTAGTTCTTGCAAGGGGACTTCACCAATTGTAGCACTGAGATCGTCGTAAAAACCGTCTTTATCTTCCGGGGAG
Source organism: Megalonaias nervosa (assembly GCA_016617855.1). Classification (NCBI taxonomy): domain Eukaryota; kingdom Metazoa; phylum Mollusca; class Bivalvia; order Unionida; family Unionidae; genus Megalonaias; species Megalonaias nervosa. Next base: position 36,547 of record JAECUM010003826.1, read on the forward strand.
GATGTCAATGTTGGTGCTTAGGCGCTGATCATGCTGTCCAATACAGCTTATGTCTGAAACTGAAGTTTCAGGATCCTTTCAGTACTTAGATCTAAGCAGACTGTTCATGATAGCAAAACAAATGTCATATTCTCTTGGCTTGTCTGCTTTCCCTGCCATAATGAGATTACAATATCTCTCCAGCCATCGTAAGCAGCCCATGGAAGTTCCCTTTACATCAATCAAGCACCAAGATATGAACTGTAACTGCTGCTTCCCGTGCTGTGTCGACGCCATACAGTGAAGCTGTAGTGTCCTCTACAGGGTGCAGACCTGGGCAGTTTTTATGGAGACCCTGGGTTGCTTGTGTGTCAGGTTCCCCCTCTCAGCCTCACTAGTAGAATTCAAAGGAAAAAAAATCCCAATTCCTTTTTATACCAGTTCAACTGCAGAAGCTGCAAGAACTTGCCAGGTGCTGACATATGACCGCCTTAGAGGCTCCACTCCTGATTTTTTATTTGGGGTTTACTCCCTGAGCCTTTGTCTCTCCTGATACGCCCACAAGGCAGTGGGGCTATTTAGCCATAGCTGGGGATCTGGTTCACGAGCACCAGTGTGTATCTACTCACCAGTAGTCCTGAATGCTGCGTGTCAGGGGGTCAGATCTCCTACGAGTCCTCTGTAGGTTTAGCCTGAATCCACAAGGTACTCAGTTTCCATGTGTCGCCACAAGGAGACACTACATGAGGCTTGTTGTTGGATAGGCTATATACTGGCAGGGAGAAAATTACCCATATGACTGTCCTTTTCGAATTGCTGCTAGCCAACGGCGGAAGGTGATAGCGGGAGCAACTAGCACTATTACACTACAATGCCACACTTGACGCAACACAACAACCCTTTGCTTAAAAATATGAAACAAATATGAACACCACCTGCTTGACGAATTGCAACTGAAATTAATGGAAAAAAGGGCAATCACATTAAAACATAGAAATTATGAAGAAAAAGAAAAAACAACAGAAAAGCTGCAAAGTCCTACATGGATAATTTACTTCTTTAGCAGCATTTAGAGGTCCTTAAACATACAAACAAGTCTGCATTAAGACAAGGAGAAAAAGGAAAAATTAAAAAAATGTCTGGAATTAATCTATGGAAATGAGAAATTAAATCGTGGGCATTCAAAGTATGTGACATCCGGAAAAACCAATGTTTTAAAAAGAACTAAAATGTCCAACAGGATGCGCAAAACTGTTAAAGAATTTTTTGAAAAAGAAGATATCATCAGAATAACAACCAGAATCAAATTAACAGTCATGTATAACTAGGTGAAAAGCAGGGAAGGATTTTGAATGATACTTGAAGAACTTGGATATGAAATTTTTATCAGAGACTATGTCCAATCAAGTTATACGTTTTGTAGACATAGGCCTGAAGAAAACATACAGAGAGGTACATGTCACGAAAATGCAGATGAAGGCAAAATGGACAAAGAAAAGACGGCAGGTAGTAAAGCAAGTATAGACAAATTGGAAGATGTAAAGGTAGAGAAGAACAAATTGGAGGAGAGTAACATAGGTGAAGCAAAAATGGAGGAGGAAAATACGGGTGAAATAAGGAGAGGAGGAGGACAGATAATGTAAAGACGGAGAATGATAAGATAGGTAACAATAAGATGATGGAGAGTAAGATAGTTGAAACGAAGATAGAAGAAGTTCAGGTTGTTGAGGTAGAGATAGAAAAGAATTAGATGGGCTGTGAACACATGGAGAGGAGTAAGACAGATGAAAAGATGGGAGTGGGGATAAAACATGTGATGAAAGGGTGGGGGAGTATTAATATAGGTACAGACAATGTAAATGCTGTATTGTCATGTAATGGCTCATTTGTCATCGACTACATAATTTTAAACAGTACACAGATTTATACTATTAATAAGCATTACGATAAGAATTAATTTAAGGAATAGTAATCCATACTGATATGTGAAGTCATTCCTACAACAACCTGCCCATCCTGTAACAGTTTCAAATTACGACACTGTAAGTATATGAGAAATGTCAGAATTTCAGAATAGTAATAGAAACATATCACACAGTGGCGTCACTAGGGTTGGTGTCACCCATTGCGTTAACTCATGGTGTCACCCCCATGGACCCCCTCCCTGCACAAAAATTCAAAACTTTTATAGACAGTCATTTTGGTGTCACCGGTGCGGTCCGCACCCCCGGCACCCCCTAGTGACGCCTCTGATATCACAATAAATATCAAGGCATTTAATAATGCTACACAATGTCTGGATTTCTATTTACATAATTTATGAACACTGAATGATGTATCTAAACTGAGATTTCCTTCTGGTAACAGTTGCTAATTTTGACTGCAGAAAGTGCAGCAAATGTATATCTGCGAATATTTTAATCCAAAAATATATGTAACTGTTACAGACATAACCTTGATGTCGAATCAAATGTGATAAATGATGTTTAATTGTTATGTTCTTACTTAAAAATCTAGGGATTTTGGAATTGCGATTAGCAAATGTTCATACTGTTTTAAAGGACCATCACCTGAAGACAGTTTGATTTTCGGTATATGAAATACATTATCTGCAACTTTTCCAGTTATACATATTATGATAAATATAAGCATTTTCATGATTTCCACTAATATAAAATATTGTTACAGGAAAGACATTTTTAATTGTAAAGAATGGTTCAACTGCACGAATGGTTAAAGTACGAGGCAACATACTGTTACTTTGATAATTCTTACTTCTTCACACATATAATATAATGCATTTTAGCTAATAATGATTGCTTGTTTCTATTTTAACTTTACCCAAATAACTGCATATGTTGATATTGACTCATATATTTATTACGATCTGGGCCAGAGCAAGGCAATATAGCGCCCTGTGTGAAAAAGATAACTGGTGGTCCACCCTCCCCACCTCTTTAAAATATGTGCTGATAAGAAAGCTCGTAAGAAATTGATGTAAGTTATGACCAAATAAACGTATTTTCATATGAAGACAAAACAAAGGTTTTATTTCATTTTAGTCTTCTGATTTTTCACCCCTTTTCTTCTCTGGTTTGACGCCCCTCTGAAAACAGCTCACTAGTGTAAGTGCACCAAATGCACATAGTTTGCTCTGGCCCTGCTTAGAACAGTGTTTACAATAAGATATGGAAATTAGAATACTGATTGAACAATATACATTATTTCTTCGGAAAATGATCAAATTTAACCAAGCAAGTTTGGTAATAGCCCCGCACTTTCATCCCAGTGCTGCTTGACCTTTTCCACCCGAATCCAATTGTCACATCTGCTGACACCAGCTTTTGATTGAAAAGGTTACCTGTAAAAATGGTACAATAAACATGCAGTGGAGCAAGTGTTACACACACACACACACACACACACACACACACACACACACACACATATATATATATATATATATATATATATATATATATATATATATATATATACACATACGTACATGCATACATACAACTGCTGTTTATTACCATTCGTGAGATGACATGGTGAAGAAATGTGTAGACGGGAAAGTGTAGTCATACTTCGGATGTCAGACAGTTTATACAGAATATGCCCCACATTAATGAACAGAAAAGCAGGCAAATATAGCCCTGTCTTATTATCCATGGGTATATTGTTAAGTTTCTGCCAAAGTACCAAACACTTCTACTTAATAATGCAATTATTCCACAAAGCCAACCGAAACATTTTTGACTCATCTTTGGTCATGCATAAACTATAGTAAAAGTCACACTGGCCATGTAAGCATTCAATACCAACTATTTCAGTAATGGGTGTCATTTTTATAGAATTTGATTCTACATAACTTTAAGTGGCAAGTATTCACTTCATTTGGATTCTTATACATCCACATTAATTTGGAAGGTCATTATTTAGACGCCCCGGGAAGTGCATAAGACAAAATAAATGTTAAAGTACATAGACATTTTTGACGAAATGAACTTAAAAGTGTGATCCAGTACAATCCGGATTGAATGTCTTTCGCTGTGATGTCACAATGAAAGCTACGCATATTGCTAAACAAAATTTGTACTACTCTATATTGTGACGATTCCACTCTACGTGTTCTTTTCTAGACCAAGTTTAGTACATGGCCACCATTGTATAAGACCATAGAGATCAATAATTATCGTCTGGAAGTTCCTTGATGACATTTAAGGTACAGGACATTTAATAATCAGGACTGAATAGACTTTGGTTAAAGAAAATTAGCGTTAAATTGTAAAAGAACAATACATTATATTTAATGTAAAATGAGCAAATGCGCATACATGACCCGTGTGATTTTTACTATAATAGGTTATGTGTAAGAATCGAAGACGAATTCATGAATAGGATATTTTTAAAGCATACAAACCTTTTTATTTAAAAACGATTGACAATGGACACTATACAACATTACTTAACAGCACATGTATTTAGTGCTAGCATAAGTTTCATACGACGGGCAGAAGCCCCCCCCCCCAGCTATACAACACCCAGATGAAGAGGTCCAAGAACGTAAAAAAATCACACGATATTACCAATATTCTGCTGATACTATTGATATACATATGATACCCCTGACATTCACATGATACGGTACTACTGATATCCACATGATATTATTGATATCTGCATAATGCAATTCATATCCGCATGAAAATATTGATATCCACATGATACAATTTATATCCACATAATGCTATTGATATCCACATGATACCCCTGACATTCACATGATACGGTACTACTGATATCCACGTGATACTATTGATATACACATGATATTATTGATATCCGTATTATACAACTGATATCCACATGATATTATTGATATCCACATGGTGCCCTTGACATTCACATGATAAGGTACTATTGATATCCAAATGATGCTATTGATATCCACATGATACCCTTGATATACACATAATACTCTTACATGTAAGTGATGCATATTTTGCAAAATACAGATTCTATAAATGTTTTCACCTACGCTATATAATCTTTCTCAAATTATCTATTCTGGTGTTACTCTGGTTGTGTTAGAAGATCGGAATACACAAATGCTTCTGCAATTGTTTTCAAATCCCACGCTACTGGTGTTTTCCAAAGTGTATCAATCTCTTTGAGGGATTGAATTAATATGAGCAGCAGGGTGAATTTCATTTTCCTCATTGTTTAATACATGTATCCATGAATTGGACCCTTCAGATGTAACTTTAATAAAAAAATACTCTCAAAAATGTAATACTCAGAGCAAAGCAAATGATCATGCTCATATTATCTTCCCACAAATAAATGGAAACTGGTATTTACCTCGCTTGAAGGTGAGACTTGACCCAGTCCCTTTCTTGCAGTTCGTAGTTGCCTTTACATACATTTCTTCTGGTCTGCTTTCTAAATCTGCATCTAGAAATGAAAACAATGTTTGGCTATCAGTTATAAGCGTGGTCCACTTCAACTGCGAAGTGTGATACAATTCAGCTGAAACATTGGGTACAATTCAACTGATACATGCGGTACAATTCAACTGCAAAGTGTTGTACAATTCAACTGAAATGTGGGGTACAATTCAACTGAAAGTGAGGTACAGTACAACTGAAAAGTGTGGAACAATTCAACTGTAAGTGTGGTACAATTCAACTGACAGTGACTACACTTAAACTGAAAGTGAGATACAATTCAACTGAAAGTGAGGTACAATTAGCTGAAAGTGTGGTACAATTCAGCTGAAAGGAATAATGAATAATGTGAACAAAGAGGAACATCATGAAGGCACAACTGATTTTTGTGATAGCAGCTAAAGAGTCCCCCCCCCCTTACCTACAGTTTTTGATTTTAAGCCCGAGCTATTTGATATATTCAATAACGTGAACTGCAATTCATTTACGAAGGGACTGTTTTCCATTTTACAATCATCCATTGTTAGATCAAGGTCAGAAACACAAAACACTGATGCATTTTCGTAGAAATCAGAGAGCAGAGATAATAGAAATCAAAGAGAATTACAGCAGTTGATTTTTATTTTCGCGATAAAATATCTCCTAATAGTACAAGCAAATTCCTTTTATTCACCATTGTCCAATCCGCAGACACATTAAATCAAATGATGGTGTCTTATTAACAAGGCCTTACAGATGTTTCTTTACTCATAACTCAACCCCAAAAAACCCCAAACAAACTATTAATGAGCCATTTGCCAACAAAAGTGTTAAATTTGACATACTAATGTACAATTGACTAGTACAATACATTTTTTTGCCTTAATTCAATATTCTACCACTTGAAATTTGCCTTTTAACACATACAAATGGAGAATAAACCCTAACTTTATCTTCGTTTTATTGTATCCTTAGACTTGAAAGTAGGGACATTACATAACATATAGTAGCATAACTTACCACTTCGTCTTTTTTGTAATTCTGATCTGTATAGTCAGATAAAGGTAATCCAGTATGCACCATTTTTATTTGGGTTTTATGTAAAATCTATTGATATATACATACATGATATCAAAGATTTTTTAATTATAGAATTTGATCAATTTAAGTCACGTCAATAATATCAACTGCATCAAATATATCATTCACTCGATGAAATCAATTACGTCAGTAAATTGATCAGGTTAACAAAATCAATTACATTAATGATATAAACTTGTACCACTTGCTGCATGTCAACAAATACTCGATTATTTGGTACGAGATGTAGCAATAAAACAAAGCATACTAAGACTCACATCAAGCCATGACAAATAATACTTGCACCTTTGAAATCCTCGAAAATAGCGAAAGGATTATTGTTCAGGATCGAAAACAATATCATCACTTAATGAAAAAAACAAAAAAACAAACAAAACAACAAAATCAGCAGAATGCTTATGCTTATTCTTTAATCCAAAGACACCATAAGTTTACCACTGCTGAGAAAAGAATACCCCCCCTCCCAAGGCCGTTACGGATTAAATGAAGTCTCGTGAGACTGTGTATCGACAATGTACTGGTACATGATATAGTATCTAACATGTATAACACTAGCAGCTGAAATAAGACTCACACATAAGCTATTGAATTGTGTAAGTTAGTAACATAAGAACAACACCAACAGTTAGTAAAACAAGAAAAACATCAACAGTTGGTAAACTAAAAACAGCACCAACAGCCAGTTAGTAAAATATAAATAACACCAACAGTCAGTTAGTAAAATAGAAATAACACCAACAGTCAGTTAGTAAAATAGAAATAACACCAACAGTCAGAAAAATAGAAATAACACCAACAGTCAGTTAGTAAAATAGAAATAGAAATAACACCAACAGTCAGAAAAATAGAAATAACACCACCAACAGTCAGTTAGTAAAAGAAGAACAACACCCAACAATTACGTAAGTAAGAATAGAAATCTTGTGTAGAATATAAAATCCTCGAAATTCTCTAAAATGTGCATCACACGAAACTTAGATTAAAAATAATTCCTCTCAATTTCAGTATATATATTGACCAATCGAACTCCACTCTTACAAGGAAACACTTGACATATTATTTGCAGTTCGATTCCAATATATTATTTCTTGATAATGAAATACTAGTAACGATGTTGTTAAATCGTTGATTATTTGATTATGTCAAATTTATCGTCAGTGATCGATTTCTACCTGATAATCGTTTCTAAAATAATGCAATAACTTTTCGATATGCAATAAATGGTGCCTTGGTATTATCATCCAAAACTTTCATTTTGTTTTTAAATAATTTTTTTTTTATTTGAATCAGACAGGTTTTCATTTATTTTCGTATGTAAAAATTGTCTTATGACCTTTGAGATTGAGGAAAATTTAATTCTGAGTCACTATGTTCCTCATATGTAAGAAGTTACATCTTTTCCCATAAATAAACCTTTTGAATGAGACAATTCAAGCACATACATTTGAACGGTCGATCAGCAAAAGAGATGAAATAAATTGCCCCCCCCCCAAGTGAAATAATCCAACAAATACAATGTCACTGTGACATCATTGGTAACTGGTGGTGCAATACAGTGCATGTAGAGATGATTGATTGATTTTTTGATTGATTGCTTAATTTGTTGGTTGGTTGATGTACTGACTGGCGTTTAACAGCACAGTGACATATAAAATTCTTCTTAGTACCAAAGGAATAGGAGTAAAAAGCCTGGATTTTAATTAAGGAAGAAAGCTAATACAAAGTTATTTGTATTTAAGGGCAGAAGGCTAATTCAAATTTGTTTTTAACTTTTTATTTTATAAACAGCTGGAATACAGCTGATAAAAAAAAAAAAAACTAACACATCTCTGATTCGACTGTACGCAAAACATCTCATGAGAAATTTACCCAAGGAAAGAGGTCTATCGGAAACTTATCTCAGGATCTGGGAACACATAAGCTCTGCATATGTGCTTGTACAATTACTCTGATGCATATACATTGGCAGTCAGTGGACCTTATTTTCATCAAAACAAATCTGTAAGTTAGCAAAAAGGTAAGGAAGGAGGGTAAGAAGGTAGCCATGAAAATAACAATAAAAAGTATTAATAATCTCCGTTTTCTAAATAAATTTAACATGGCACACAATTTCATCGTAATCCTTTCTGCTTTCCGTTCCCCCCTCCCCTCTCATGCATAAGGTACAAAAAATGCAAACAATCTCCAGAGAGAAAAAGAATCTGGGCTGGATGGAAACCTTGAAACTGAACTTACACCAAGTAACCTACAAGAATATGATTCATTGTAATGGTATGTGCACACATTCCTTGGGATTTATCTACAGTGTTTATATAATCAATGATACATTGTTGCAATAGCCTGTCAACACTATATGGTAAATTTCTTGGTTACGAGGCACACATACTGTAATGTATTTAATGCTTGGTTGTTGTTGGTTCTTAAACCTATTATAATGTTCTAAAATCAAATATGAAAATGTCCAAAGACACCCCGCCTCTCTCTCTCGACCATCGTTGCAAGATACAGGTGAAAATAAATGAAAAGACGAGTGTAGAGGATTTTCGTTTGTGTCATACGATGATGCCTTTGGACTTATGAATGATGGTAAAAGTCAAACTGACCAAAGAAAAAGAGAAGAGAGATTTTATGGTTAGTAGTAATTTTATTTAATGCAGAACAATGACTTCGATCAACACTAAATATATCATAATATTTTAATTACATCTTGTTGGTTAGTCATTTAGCTTAGTTTCTATTAACACAGTAATTTCCATGCGCAGGTACATGAATGGATGAGCGTTCAGTGTTCCAGAAGCTAACTGTGTGTATATAGTGCTCTACTTTTTCATTAAAACCATCTTTCATGTTTAAATCAGAAGTATGTCTTATGTTGATTTAATCAAAGTGAATAAAAATAGAAACTCAGAAACAAAAACGATCAACTTATCAATTTGCAAAGGTGATTGTGAATAGCCACAAAAGGCACAGAACTACATTTTGTAGCAGATATACTCGGCAGGGATGTGAGTTCATTCACTTTGTCAATAGACACTTGCATGTAGTCAATCTTAATTCTGTTCAAAAGGTAAATATGTGTATTTGTGATATAAATAAAAAATATGTATAGTATGTAAGCTGTATCTTTGATGTACCACTTGTTGTATATTTGCTTCCTTTTAATGAAAAACTTATGCATCTCATGGTACATCATTGATGCAGCATACATACTCTCTCTCTCTCTCTATATATATATATAGTTCTGGGTCAAGAGTTGACATCAAAGGAGAAAAACTAATGCCATTGTTAATGCCAACAAATCTTCTGACGTACATGTCAAATAAAATGGTATTTGCATATCTAATACATGGTGTCTGATTCCCTTGTTCTTATCAAAAAGATTACGTTCTATGAAAAAAGTCTAGAGTACTCTACTTAAAGACTGATTTGGAAGTTACTAAAAGTCGTGAACAGCAGATTTAATTTCGTGTAGTAGTTTATCAAGCTTGTATTTAATTGTTTGCCATATATTCTCAATAGTACTGAGATCGGAGATATATGATATCTAGGAACAGATTCAGTGTTTTATCATTTTTCCACTGTTATGTTCTCCAAGAAGCATGGACCAAACGATTATCTTCCATCACTATAAACTGCCACACTGCAGACATCGTAGAGATATGACTGAAAAATTGTTGAAGCTACGTTATAAATTCAAATCACACAAATCACACAGTGCACTCATACAAAATCAAGTCTGCAGTGTCAACCTTCTACATGTAGTGACCATATGAATTCAAATTTCACCAAATAAAGTCGACGCTTCTTACTCCATGGCTACTCACTTTTGACCTGGCACTGTAGAGAGATGGAAAGGTCGCCTGTCATCCACTTGCCTATTTATTCATAAATGAACAGATGTATCAGTCCAACAAGCCAATGACTAATCCATTCATCTTTTCACCTTACCCATGCATGCGTGCACTTTTGCATGAAAGCCATTTTCAGTTCCTCATAATAACAAAATTATATTTTTATAGAATGACTGAAATAAAATTGAAGATGTTTATATTTTGTTGGGGTGCAGGCGACCTCTATAGTTAAAGACACGATCTTATAGGGTCAGGGATGTTACTGAATGAGTGAGAAAATCAAGGGAGAACATCGATAGCTCATTATTCCATGCCAGATCCTCAAGAACCTCAAAAGACTCGGCTAGTTTATCACGTGCCCTTGCGAGTACATGCTGTTGTAGGGCCTCTGAAAACTGAAATGGTAAAATGGCATGTCTTCGTTCCATTCCGTGTATGCATAGAAATTGAGTTAAATGTAAGATGAATTTTGTCAGACGATATATATTACATATTTTCATTTTGGTAGTTATATGTAAATTTATATTATTTTAAACATGTGTGTCTTAAATGATGAGTTAGAGAACATTTACGCAGTATGACAACACAAAAATGTCACTTTATTTCAATAACTAAATTATGACTACAGAAACAAGAAAGAGCTTAAGTGTGTCAGAAACTGCAGAGTTTTCGGCTATTACTGAGATATTCCTCTTCTGACATCTAAATTGAAACTACTAATCTGTCCTTGAAATAATGCATATGGAAAGTCAATAGAACAAAATTGAGCATCGCCAGTCATTTGCATGTGGTGGTAAGGTTAACATTAACTATTCTGATTTTTGTCTGTAATTCCATCATCACTGAATCTTTCGTATTACAAAATTAATGATGCTCTAGGTCCATAAATAAATTTTATAAATAAATAAATAAATAAATGTTTGATGACACGTCGCTCCCTAACCTGTTGCATTTCACGCCTGGTGCATTTCTCCGTTTGCAGTACAGTCTGGTAGGAAAGGCAGGCCAGGTCTGTCAACTCTTCGTTCATAGAAAGCTTCTTTTGTAGGATAATTATCTCCTTTTCTGTGCCTTTCTTCTTTTCTCCTTCTTGTTGTTCAATTTTCATCTGCAGTTTTTCCTGACACACTTCTTCTGCTTCTCTTGGTACATAAGGCATTTCTGAAAGAATATAGGGTTGTATAACAAGATCCGATAATTGGAAATCATAGAACTCGGTTACCCATCTCATAATTTTTTGTAACAATATCAACACTCAAGAAAGAATTATTTACTATCCGAAATGGATATGTAGATAAAGAATAAATCTGCCAAAATATAACAGATCTTATTGGTATGTAGACCTGTAATCAAGGTCATTGTGACCCATCTTTATATGACTAGTTGACCTTGCTTGGGAAGCATTCATGATAGAAGTTATTTTATCTTGCAACATTTGAAAGATATTCAAATTGCTAAGCATTAAAGAAGGCTGTTTAATAAGGTTGTAATAGGTAAACAGATAATCATATGTATGGTGTACCAATCTTCCGGATGTACAGAAAGTCCAACAACTTATCCTGTCTTACTGTCTACAACAGACATTAAAATAACAGGTTTATACTCTCTCTGTCTCTGTCTCTGTCTCTCTCTCTCTCTCTCTCTCTCTCTCAATGCAATCTTATATAGACAGATAGATGAATTGTTCTAATGGTAAACAGACTTGTAAAGACAGACACCTTTTGAAGTGTTTGCAGTTGCCTGATGAGATCCATGTGACGTTTAATAGCGACCTCCAGCAAACATCTCTGTATATCCAGCTCCTTATACACCGTTTTGTTCAGTCTGAAGGTGATTTAGATTCATGATTAATAATAATAATAATAATAATAATAATAATAATAATAATAATAATATTAATAATAAAGATTTATATCAGTATCACAAGAAGTTGGTAACGTAGAATTACATTTATCTCTGAATTCTCTGCACGGCTAGAAAATGATATGACATAAACTTGGTTTAGCGGTATTACCAATTTTTCTATCTTTGCATCATCAATATTTGAAAATATTATCAAATATTGGACTTAATTATTATAGACATGCCACATTAAATGTGTATTGCTATATTTCACTGTTGTAGAAAGCAACGTATGGTTAAAATAGGGAGACTTTTTTGGTATGCACGTATTGTACAAGCATGTCAGTATTTCATGGTATATAAATGTATTGTACAAAAAAGTGTCAGTGTATCATGGTAACATAATTATAACTGTCAAAATACTGCAATGACAAGTAATTATTACTGTCAGGATACTGCAATAACAAGTAATTGTAACTGTCAAGATACTGCAATAACAATTAAAACTGTAAAGACACTGCAATAATGATTAAAACTGTAAAGACACTGCAATAATGATTAAAACTGTAAAGACACTGCAATAATGATTATAACTGTCAAGATACTGCAATAACAAGTAGCTGTAACTGTCAAGATAATGCAATAACAAGGAAGTATAAATGTTGATACACTGCAATAACAAGGAATTATAACTGCAATTACAACTATAACTGTCAAGACACTGCAATAACAATTATATCTGTCAAGATACTGCAATAACAAGGAAAGGAATGCTCTTTATTCACGTCTGTACATGACTTACAAATGTAAAGTCGACTTTCTTATCAAATAAGTAAACTTATCAAATAAGTAAACTTAATCCTGCTTCGCAGTATATTTATAAGTTATGTGCTCTCATTTCACATCTACATTAAAACACTTTGCTCAACGCTTTTTCGATGGAAATTTGTTTTTATCACGTTGAACATAGGTCACATATTTACATGATGTCATGCATTTTCATGTAATAAAACAGCACTTAAGAAATCACTTACACTTTGCTCTTCGTGTTACGACTGGCAGAATTTAGCGCACTTGCATTGTTGTTGTTACCCACTTCGGTCTTGTAGAGTTCGAAGACAAAGACTTTCAAAAAGGCAAAGTCCTCGTTTAATGCTGGTAGTCCTACAAAAATCCATTCATAAAACAGCACTTATAATCATTCAGATTTAGGCAGAACATGGCAAATGCCTCGGAGAAAATGATGTCCTTTAAATGCTAAAATATTTTTGTGCAAGCTACGACAAGACTTTGACAAACATCCATGTTTTCAAAAAATCAAGTATGATTTAATAAGAACTATTATATTTGTTTTCTGTTCTGAAATTAATACAATAGTCTAATTAGATTTTGAAAAGTTGGTCTTACCCTTCTCGAAGTGCAAATAAGAAAGCGTCTTCATAACGTCATTTAAGGACTTGCTTCTGCCACGAGTGTAGTCGGCTATTTGTTCCACGAGGCCTTCGAATAGGTCAACGTTATTGAAGCTGAACTATGTACAGGATACAAACACAAAATTATAGAAAAGACATAATAGCCCTTCAGTGATTATCATAGTACAGGACAAAAAGTATCTGGGTGACTTCCTATAGTATTAAAAGTGTCAGTATCTTATCTTTTTATAATAACAAATCAAGTGTCAGCATCTGACCTTTATATACAAATCAATATATCAAATCACGTGTCAGTGGTACATATAAATGGGATTTATGGCTCACAAATAAAATCTAAACAACACAGACACCTTAGACATAACTAAAATAAATAATAGGGATTAGCCAACCTGTTGCGGGTGGATGTCTCTGATATGTCGGCTTGGGACCTGATTATTCAGCAGAGACATCGGCCACACGCAGAACCACCACCACCACCACTCCCTAACAATAAATATAAAAATATGGAATAATGACTCACCTAAAAAACACAACTAGATGAAATAAAGTACTTACCTACATACAATTCAAAAACACACCAAGGAAGCAAAGACTGCAAATAAAATCTAAATTTTCAAAAATCCTAAATAAACTGACATAAATAATAAGTGATTAACCGGTCCGATGTGGGCGGGTGTCTCTGATATGTCGACCCGGGACCTGATTACTCAGCAGAGACATCAGTCACAGGTAGGGACGCCACCATCTCACCCCCAACCCCCCTAAATATTAAGATACAAATAATGGTAAAAGTCACCAACCAAAGCTATTAATTAACTAACAAACTAAACAAACAACATCCACCACCATTTTAAGCAAAGCCCAGGTACAGAGTAACATCACAACCAGTTAAAAACCATAATACCTACAAATGGAAACCACTACGAAATAACATCTCACCGCTAAGAACACCTAACCTACACCACATATAACGAAATCGACAATCAACAAATCAATAATCTATCTCTCTCTATATATTAAAAAAAAGAACACCCCCCCCCAAAAAAAAGAAAGAAACCCAATTCCGTTCCTTTTCCTCCCACCATGCTACTCTAAGCTAACCCCAACCCTATCTACTTATCTAACAAACCTACCCTACTCAACCAAAGACGACAGCCATTCAAATATGCGTAAATAGTGACCCCAATACTTAGTCATTATAAGGTGGTCCGAACACCAGGATCATCAGGGCCCGCCGCTCAAAGTGGCAACAATAACCCAAACTAGAAGCAACAATAGGGCCCTAAATAGACACATATAAAGTGGTCAAAAACCCTATGAACATCAGGCCCCGCTGCACAAGGCGGCAAGTAACAACTCCAAGCAGGCATACGGTTCCAAAATTATATGCTACCAAACACAAGACCGATAGGCCCCATAAATAACAAAGTATGATATATAAGACCCAAAATTAATAGCTCATATAAGGTGGTTTAAGCCCAAGACCATCAGGGCCAGTCACACAAAGTGACAAATAAAACAAATAAGAATACTAATGGCTGTAGTCTGAGGTCCTCTCTCATCCTAACTTTTAAAAAACAGCACAGTGTTTTTCCAAAATACATAATAATATTTTTAGACCTTTTTCGGCCAAATCAATACATTAACCTGCAAAATTCAAAATTCGTGCCTGACGCAAATATTAGACCAACACCCTGGAATCAGGAGTACCTTCCGATGGACCTGTACCTGCCTTGCCGACCAGCATCCTCCTTCTCCTTGCCGGCAATTAACAGCGTGTAATGCGCGCATAAATTTTAAACCAACCAAAACCATACAACAATGAAATATAAGAGTGCGTGATGTTTCTACTCCCACTCATCACACAATTTGGTATAAGCAGACTGAAAGCATGAGTGCGTGATGGGTACATTTCCCACTCATGCCTGCTTTTCAGTCAGGTTGCCTGGAACCTATAGATCTGCGACCTGAAGGCGAATTATCAGCACTCCTTGAGTGCATAAATGCCTGGGGCTCTAATCCCTTTCCCCGGGATATATTTCAGGCCGCCGTGCGGTCATAAACCAGTGGTACATGCCCGAATGGGCGCACACCACTTAAATCCAATAGTAAGTAAGTAAGTTAACTGTTTTCCCTGCGTGAAAAAGTAAGCAATACCCATTGATAATTATTACTACGGTGGTGGTGTGGTTTCTGGCTTAGTGTGTTAAAGCCGTGCTTATAGTATAGCAAAGATGTGCGAAGATCTTTATTGGCCTTGGAGAAGTGATTGATTACGTTATAAATCAGATCGATGAAGTATTCCGATAATGAAGTTGGACAATTATTTATGTGAGGAGATGTTCAAGCGTGAGAAGGAGGCTATAGCATATGCGAATAAGGATTTATGTTCCTGAGATGATTTTGTTTTTGGTGATGAGAGCGAAGATGAGTATGAGTCCGAAGAATGGACGAGGCAAAGTCTTAGCCATCAGCGTCCAGTGCAGAAAAATAAGCAGCAGTACCACAAAAAAGTTAAAACGTTTTGATTTGTCAGTATCAGCGCGAGATCAGTTTTATCAGTTACTGAACATGGTGACGCGACATCCAATTCCAGGTCGGATTACATTTATTAAATTTGATTGTGTATTTAAGGGTATATCTGAGGTGATGGGTCTTCCCCATCATGCGGCGAAATGAAAGCCACTATCAGGGAAGAGCATATCAGAAGCATATTATAAATTATTTCAGATGCTTTAAAGCTGCCTTTGGAATCCAAGAGTTGAATTGTTCAGGATAGCCAAACCATTTGACGAGAGAATTTTCTCTTTTGGTGGAGATAACTTTTTTGTCCTGAAGACATCCTGGCTGGTTTTTTGTAATTCCTGTTTGCAAAAAGAGACTTGGATGGGCACTCCCGAAGCATCTTTGAGCGTGTAGGTGACTGGGATGTTTTTTTTAAATGGTATCGACGACAAAGACTTCTTCCGTCCAGTTAGGTGTGTATCCCTTTTCGAATGTAGTGGGTTTTTTTTTTGCCCACGGATTCTCATGTGGTCACCTACTTTAAATTTAGATCTAAAAAATAAGGTGTCTTTGACTTCTTGTTTTTTGTCCATTGAAAATGCTTCCGTGGGAATCATTTCAATGATGCGGTGCCATGTGTGATTGTATTATTTACGATTTCTGGCAAAAAATCTAAGTATCGGTTGGTATTATCGCTTATGAATCTCTTCCACATGCGATTTTTTAAAAGTCTGTTAAAACGTTATACGACGGCCGCTTTGATTTGTTTGTTTGTGCTGCATAAGTCAATGCTATTTTTTAAAAGCCAGTCTGAGACGGTTTTGTTATGAAATTCACTACCATGATCTGCCCATAATTTATTGGGTCTGCATGTACCTACAATGCCATCAAACCCTTCAACGATAGAATTTCCTTTTTTTGTTTTTCAGAGGAAGTACGCATGCATATTTACTAAAGACATTAATGATCGTCATGAGATATTTTAAATGATCATTGTACGTGCTGTAATCTCTCATGTTGACAAGATCTGCAGACCATGTATCATCTGCTGTGACCTCGATGACTCTGAGTCGTTGAAAATGTTTACGCACAGGTTTATGCAGTTCTTCTGCGAGCACCTTCAGCGCCGAAAGATCTTCTACCCCAGTTGACGTTTTAACTTTACCTGGCACACCTATCCCCAACTTATGTTTAGTGCCTATGATACCACGTACAAGAGCTCGGTCTACACACTCTCTGAAATTTTTCGGCTTGAGTTCTCTTAATTCCTTCAGCATCACTTTATCGCATCAAGCTTCGTCGTGGGTATGGTCGCTGTATCAGATACAACGTCAAATCGCGATGACATCTACGTCGTTATTGGGCTCCTTATCAAGCGGAATCTGAGCGTTTTCATCCAGTTGTTTTTCTAATGGGTTCCACAGTCCGATTTATTTATGTACTGGTAACGTCCATACTCTGCGAGGCCTTGGGAGTTTTCGATCAGTGCATGGATATCCACAGCGCCACCAAGAATATGTTGTTGCTCACAGCATTTACAGTCTCCCACACAGATTTCTCTCTATGCGAAGGTCTTCGCAGCTCATGTCCACGTCGCAGTGTCTGCAGTACATATTTTTAATACAGAGAAATGACACTAAGTTGTGGATGGTGTCTGAGGAAATAGTGTTTCCAGCACTTCACCTGTGATAATGAGTGATATTTTCAAACCACATATTGCACACCTCGATTTAATCATGATTCAATTAATTTTGGACACCACCTCTGTGGGGTTGATATTCCCCATTCTTGTTTTACACTTGAGGCACCACAAGTTCATGTTGGCTGATATATGTTATAGTTTACACCATTTTAGGTAATATTGTTGTCCGAAGCAAGTGATAATATAGACTTAAGATAGTGTTTCAAAAGTGATAAGATCGCTTCTACAGGTGATTTTCCACTGTGTCTGCGTTTGATGTAATCGATGCGGTATCATCCACACATGCTGTTGTTGACGTTTGAAGTTGTAGTGAATTGAAGTTTGCAACTTTAGAGAGTTGATGGATATAATATGTGACCTCATCTGCTGGAAGTCAACCAAACGAATCGAAATACTCGATGACACTGTAGTGTGGATCGTTCATCACAGCGGCCCAGTGAATTCCAAAGCCATCATAATAATTTTGCAGGTTAATGGCACAGCTCGTGTTGGGTGTTATTTGCTCAGGAAGCTGATCCTTAGAAAATAGATCTGTGAAATTTTTAACTCTCAATGGTAATTTATTTTTTCAATGTCAAGGTTAGGCAGGGGCAATGTGGGTGCAGGAAACGTTTCCTGTGGTAATTTGTTTTTGGTCGAGAAACTACCTTGCCTTTGGTGGTTCCAGGAAGATGAAGTCCTTTCCCAATGCCGTGAAATCATGGAAGTGACGTTCCATCGATTCCTGCTAACAGGTGTGCGATGAATCCTCCTTGTTTGGACAACTGAGACGCCGATAAAGAACAATCCCTTTTCATGCAGCGGCGTGTTTAGCCACCGATGTAGCTTGACAATGTCAACATGAGCCTTTCAAGTCCTGTTAACACTGGCGACTTCAGTTTGATCGATATGGGTCTGTTGTGTGTGGCCACCACAGAAATACTTTTCTTTTGCTGCGGTGACAGCGTTAAATCTACTGTCACGTACGACATTATTTAACTGTATATTAAAACAGACGCTATCATGTTTTTAATTTTCTTTTGACAGGTTCATTTTGATAACCTTTTGATGATGTCACGATGTCACTTTTCTGGCCGAAGTATCAACTGTGGGCAACACCGTTTCTGGCAATCACATTGCCCATCACTGCTTTATGTGTGGATCCAGTGATGGCCCCTGTCGCCGCATCAAGTCCTAATGGGGCAAGAACCGATGCAAATATTTTGGCGCCATTGTTTACACTAATGGAATTATAGCACTAGCAATAGAATCACCAGTTGTTGTTCCAGAATAATAATAATAATAATAATAATAATAATAATAATAATAATAATAATATATTAGTAATAATAACAATAGTAATATTTATACGATTTATTATTATTATTATTATTATTATTATTATTATTATTATTAAACCATGCCAGGAAACAATCATCAGCTTAAATTATTTTCTAGTGAGGCAGTGGGTGTAGCACTTACTTTCATCGGTTTTTAGCTCGAAACATTCAGTATGTGTTAAACTTTAAGCAACAGCAACAATCACCTGTTCAAGCTTTTACACATATAGAATACTTACACCTCTCTATCCTTTTTACAAACTAAAAATTCAGGTATAAGAATTTTCTCCATTTTTACTTTGCTTCCTGTTCCATAGTCACAGTAACACAAGGTCGATTTTAACGTCACGTGTCAAGTCATAATGACGTCATGATATGATTATGTATAATCCTAAAAGAATAGAATAATTTGGCCAAGTTGAATAAGTGTGAGCCTCTATTTCTCTGAATCTGAATCTGAATCTGAAGAAGAAGAAGAAGAAAATGAAGATTTTAATGATGAAAGAAAAGAAAAGAGTGAAATAATAATGCTTTTTCTGCTACTTATGATATCGGTGATAATTCTGATGACGATCGTGACAATGTTGAATTGATGATGTATAACATTAACAACAACAACAACAACAACAATAAGAAGAACAAGAAAAAGAAGAAGAAGAACAACAAGGAACAATGGCAACACTATTAATCAACTGCTATTAATAATAATAATAAAACAGAATATATCGACGACGACGACGACGACGACGACGACGATGATGATGATTAATCTTTGATTCGTTATCTCTTCAGTATTATTATTATTATTATTATTATTATTATTATTATTATTATTATTATTATTATAGGTTTAAAGGGAAAATCAAACCAATGTCGAAAACGAATAATGATGCAAGATGTCTGTAATTTTGAAACAACACGCAGTACGTTAGATAATATTTACCTTCGCTTCATACGTTTTATTGAATATAAGTTACACAAGACTGATGGATCACAGCAGTGGGTCATTTAAATCCACAAATCAGTTTTGTAAACAATTTTTGCCAAAGTAAATTTTGATTAATAAAGACAATTTGTATTCTTTTTAACAATGTATGTATTGTCTGAGCAAGGACAAACAATGCAAACACAGCGAATAAAGCCGGTTGTCATTCATATCAATGGTTTGTTTGTACTTTATGAACATTGGGTTGCTATCAGCGGATGTCCGTTATGAGAAGGCCTTCACTCTAATATAGAAGGTGTTCACTCTAAACAGGTATATGACATGAATAGGTATCTCTATAGTATAGATAAAGAGCACAACGACTCATGAAAATAAAATAAATTTGTTTTATTATAGTCTGAAAATATTTGAAAAATTGATCTTTAATCTTATTTGCCAAAGAAAACGCTTGCCATATTGTATATCCTGTACAGGCATGAATTACATGTCTCCCGTATGCAGTTCTAATTTATTCAATTCTTTGACGGATTTTGCTATGATTTTTGTAAAGCTCTTCAATGTCAAGCAAAAGCTTGACGATAACCTTCTCCTCCATCACACAGAGACTTGCTATTTGTAAGAATTACATACAGCTGGGTATATTATGCCATGTTATTCGATTTCACGACTGATGTTTCTGTGGATTCCTTAAAACTTAATTGACAGGTAAAAAGTTGAATAAAGGTACCTGGCCTATCCTATGAACAATTTTTGTGCAAGACTTGCAAACCGTCATGTATGAGGTTCTAGTTTTGTTCCATTTTTCGACAGATTTCGACAGATTTTGCTGCGATGATGTAATTATCCAGCCAGAAATTTCCACCAGGTTACAAGGATATCCGATACACTATTGGCATTATATATTTCAATATATATATATATAATCAGGCTGCTTTATTGGAACGTAGGCACAAACGACTTTGGCTTACCTCTCCAGAGGAGACAAGGTTCGCATCTGAAATTTTACTCTTGAATTCTATATACTTCTCATCAATCCTATTTTATTAACAGCTGAATATCAATAACTTAAATTTTGTTGTGCTTATACATTTGAATTTAAAACTTCTATACCCCTTTCGAATTTAGCACGTTATGTGTGTGTTAATGACAGGAGAAAGTCTGATGCAACAAGATCATGCCACTGAGACCGTATTACCTCTTTTGTTTTATAATTGGAACCATCAATCTACTAAATAGATGAGACCGTATTACCTCTTTTGTTTTATAATTGGAACCATCAATCTACTAAATAGATGAGACTGTATTACCTCTTTTGTTTTATGATTGGAACCATCAATCTACTAAATAGAAGGGATGTTGAACACGGGAGCGAACCTGCGCCATTGATACTAATGAAGTATGAGGCAGGAATATCAAACAAATTCAAATATTATTTTGTGTTTTGTGCGATTTTGCGCTTGTGTCCTGCACACGTTTTCACTCTTTTATTTCAATGTTATCGAACCTCAAAAGGACATCATGGTGGCAAAATATTATATGCACCATTGCGCTTGCAATATTTAATGGTTTTTTTTTGTGTTGTCGTTTCTCCGCATGAGTTGGTCGATACATCTATTGCAACTGTAATTACTTAATAGTATCTATTGATTACTTCATTAATTGTTGCGCCAAGAACCGTCAATATGTATACTACTGAGGTATTAAAGACAGGAAATCATAGGTGTGTAGATTGCAGTATTATGGAATTGGCTCTAGCCGTTGTTCCTGCACCTGATTCTGACTTTAGCGTGTTATTGAAATAGCTCAAGCCGTCGCTTCCTGTACCTGATTCCGCCTCACTACCACCTAAGTATGTGTCATTATCGAGAAACACCAATCCTTGCAGAAAACAGTCGAAGCTTGACTTAAAATACCGACTTAAAGCTTGCACCCTAATTGTATGAGATACATAGAAGATTTTTGAATATTGCAAAATATCAACTTCTTGTAAATGAACACAATTTTTAATTGATTAGATTATGAAGAAATTTCTCTGCTGGTATATTAGCAAACAAAATTTATGAATTCTCTGATTCAGGACGACTTCTAGTTTAGAACAACGATACTGAAAACAAAAATGTCGTACAACGCCCTTACAGGTCCAAATGCTGTGAACCTTAATATAATATTTAGTGATGTGAACATTAATATCATATTTAGTGATGTGAACATTAATCTATTTAGTACTAAGAACATTAATATCATATTTAGTGCTGTGAATATTAATTTATTTAGTGATGTGAACATCAATATCATATCTGGTGCTGTGAACATTAATATCATATCTAGTGATGTGAAGATTAATATATTTAGCACTATGAATATTAATAACATATTTAGTGTTGTGAACATTAATATATTTAGTATTGTGAACATTAATATTATACTTAGTGCTGTGAACATTAATGTATTTAGTGCTGGGAACATTAATATATTTAGTGTTGTGAACATTAATATCATATTTAGTGCTGTGAACATTAATATATTTAGTGTTGCGAACATTAATATATTTAGTGCTATGAACATTAATGTAATATTTAGTGCCGTGAACATTTAAATCTTATTTAGTGCTGTGAAGATTAATATATTTAGCATTCTGAACATTAATATCATATTTAGTGTTGTGGACATCAATATATTTAGTACTGAGAACATTAATATCATATTTAGTGATGTGAACGTTAACATATTTAGTGCTGTGGACATCAATATATTTAGTGTTGTGAACATTAGTATCATATTTAGTGCTGTGTAGATTAATATATTTAGCACTATGAATATTGATATCATATTTAATGTTGTAAATATTAATATATTTAGTGTTGTGAACATTAATATCATTCTTAGTGCTGTGAACATTAATTTATTTAGTGCTGCGAACATTAATATGTTTAGTGTTGTGAATATTAATATATTTAGCGTTGCAAACAATATCATATTTAGTGCTGTGAACGTTAATTTATTTAGTGTTGTGAACATTATTATATTTAGTGCTGTGAACATTAATATATTTAGTGCTGTGAACATTAATATCATATTTAGTGCTGTGAACATTAATATATTTAGTGCTGTGAACATTAATATAATAGTTACTATTGTGAAAATTAATATCGTATTTAGAACAAAATACTTTGATACGCTGCTATTTTTTCTATACCACAGTAGCACTGCCACTTTCAAAAGATGGAGATTCATTTAATATTTATACGGTACTTGGGTACATCCGGACTGTTAGTTACGTGGTACGTGCGTAAGTCCAGACTAATATTTATATGGCATGTGGGTACGTCCAGATTAATATTTACATGGTACGTCCAGACTAATAATTACGTGGTACATGGGTACGTCCAAACTAAAAGTTACGTGGTACGTGGGTACGTCCAGATGAATAGTTACGCGTTACATAGGTATGTCCAGACTAAAAATGTGCATTTTTTTAGGCATCTATCACAATCCAAGACTGAAAAAAGAAAAGGGGGATTCTGTCGATACTATTATTATGTTTTTATGTTATGTACAAGTTTGGAAGATTCCATGGCATTTACCTCAACATTCTATAGAAAATATTAATAAAAGTGGGGAAAAAATGAAGCTGTTTCTGTTCTTGTATCTTTCGTTGTGCTGCCTGGCTTGTCCTTACTTCATCGTGGATCCTTTGTAACTTTTTTGGTCCATGAAATATGATCCATTTCTTGTAATAATTCTTGTCAGGAAAAACAGGTGTTACAGTCAGTCTGTCAGTGTTCGATATATTAAATTAAGAACACTCTAAACATCAATTGAAAAATCGCAGAAATTTGACATATTTCTGTGACATTGTGCAATAATTTAATACCGGCAAAACCTTTTGTTCTAGTAAATCAATTATTTCTTTTTCTGTAATATGATGAACGCAATAAAGCAGATGGAGACAATAGTGCTCAAGCACTAGATCAACAGGTTTTCATACCGCATTACCTTGGTATTTTAATCCAAATTAAACAAATATTATCACAGTCATGATGACGATGGTGATGACGATGACGACGACGATATATGATCATGATCATGATTATCATCATCATCTGGTAACCACTACTAAAGGTCGTGATAGAGTGAATAGAGTTGTTCTTTTGCCTGAATACGCATGGCTATTAAAGTAATTCTTTTTGTCTCTCTGACCAAAGTTGACCATTGCTATCGAGCATCAGTTCTCAATGAGCAACATTTTGTATATGCATCAAAACGCCATAACTGTGGAAAGCTACTAAACTATTTTAGAAACTTCATCTTCCCATATGTTCTCTTTTATAAGTGGATATAGTTGTCAGCTTACTCCCACTCCACTGACAGAAGAATGGTGGAAACCTCTCGATAATAAAACGTATGTAAGAGCTTTCCTATTAGATTTTTCTAAAGCTGTCGATTGTCTTCCATGTGTATCTATTCTTGAGCAGTTGCAAACTTATGGCCTAGGAAGGAGGATCATTGAGCTGAGAGATAGTAATCTACAAATTATAAAATCCCATAGCCATCAGAAAGGAACCAACTGCATTAAAAAAGATCAACAAGGGGGTCCAGCAAAGAATCGACGTAAACCTTTATTTTCATTTTTTGAGAAAAAATTCTCATACCACACGCAACAATACAATACACAAAAACGTTGTAGATAGTATGCATCCTTTTTCCATTTTTCAAAAGCAAACACCAATGCTTAATACATTCTTTATTTTAATTAACTTTTAAAGGTAGTTGTGGAGGAGTTTCCACTAATTAGATAAATTATTTTTGTTATCGTTTCATCACTACTTATTCCTCATATGCACCTTTATTGGAAAGGACATCAGAACTTTCATCGCATTCCACTGCAACAACGTTGCAATTCTATCCTAATTAAACTAGTCAAAAACAACTTCAGCAATAACTGCGTTTTACAGAAGTAAAAAAATTAGTGGCAGAGACATATCAAGAAATATTAGTAGTTTTCCATTACAAAAATGTGAAGAATGTATCAATCATGAGTTAAATATTACTAGAGCTACTGGAACATACAAGGAAATAACTGGAATAACGTAAGCTGAATAGGATTTAGAAAAAATGGATATACAACATATTGGGAAAAGAGATGACATTTTTGTAAATGCCTGATCACCTAAAACATTCAAGTTATTGCTATAGTATTAATACAATGTGTGGCATCTTCGATGAGCAAATGTCTTCTAATAGTCAGCTTACATGAATTAGACACAAAATAAAAATATTATTACTTGGCAACAAATTGAAATAAGATACCTTTCAGGGGTTTGACATTTAGTTACGATAATCTCTTTTCAGCGTTGAGTGCCACTTTGATAACTTCCTGTCAAATACAGATTAAAGTTCCAGAAGCGAAGAGAACAAGCCTCAAGTTCGTGGAAAGAAAGGACAAAAAGTTGAATACAAAAACACAAATCATAATGCTAAGTTGATGTAGAGAGGAAGTTATGGTACCGGCGCATTTATTCTTTTAAGAGTTGGTGTAACAACTGTCTCTATAACTAATTTTATAACCGGATAGTTAAATATTAAAGAAAGGATACAAAGAGGGCAAAAACACACGAATGAATGAATTAACGAATATACAGTTAGCAACTTGAAAATATTTTCTACTTTTCTATCATCTTGTTCTGTTTACTTACTATCATTATTAGTTTATATTCTTTTGCGATGGCATATTATCATTTTATCATTCGGAAGTTATGAAAAATCTAGACCAGAAACTTTCTCATTTTCACCAGCATTTGTATATCTTGTATT
Organism: Megalonaias nervosa; assembly: GCA_016617855.1. Lineage (NCBI taxonomy): Eukaryota > Metazoa > Mollusca > Bivalvia > Unionida > Unionidae > Megalonaias > Megalonaias nervosa. The sequence continues at coordinate 62,471 of JAECUM010003826.1, forward strand.
TGACAAGTGAAAACATTCCTTTTGTTGCCCTGGATCTGGAAAATCTAACGATACACGGGGGAAAGAATAAGTTCTTTTTAGATCTTCTATATAAACACCTTCCGAATCTGCAAAAGTAGCTAAATTTGCTAAAATCCAATTGGTAGAACACCAAGTATTTTTTACTTTGGGTCAAATTTATTGTTTTATTTCATCGCATTTAAAACTCAAATCTTGCCAAGTGCGATATTCTACAATTGTCATCTTTATGATACCATTGGTTCGCCAGCTTGTTTAAACCTTTGATATTCTTCGGTCTCCAATTTATATAATAATTCTTATTATTCCAACCGTTTGTATATGTCGTGTAAGTATGGCATCGTCTGTGTTTTATTTGAATATCTGTCTTGGCTTCTATTTATTTAGAATATTTGTTCATTTCAACATGTTCTCAAAATGAACTCATGTTTAAAGCAAATAGAACAGGTTGAAAAACTTATATTAATTTAAAGTTCTTGATAAATAATATCCAACTAACTTTGTAATCGTGTATACGTCAATTATTATTATTTTGTTACAAAATAAATGGAGGGTGATGAAAGTAAACTGAAGAAATATATATAGCTAAGAGCAACCAGGAAAGGTAACTCAAGAAAAGAAGAAAGCTCAACCTTGAAACAATATATAATTTATAATAGCTACATCCGAAAATTTAAAATAAGATCGAGACGAAACAAAAATTCCAACTGAAGGAAGTTAATATGAAATAGGAATCTCAAAGATCATGCATTACTTGATAGGTGGTGTGGTTGTTGTCTTAGGTTTGGGATGGATGTATTCAAATGCATACACAATGAGATCTTTTTAAACACTGTAATAATTGCATTGCAGCATGAGAGCGAAGCCAACAATTTCGGAAAAGAACAACCGGTTAAAATATTTATGCAAAAAGAACAGACATATCCCTTTACGGAAAAGATTTAATCGATGTGTAAATTTAAAAAAAAAACTTTGCATTAACAAACGCCAATGTTACATTAAGATGCAATATGATCTTAAAGACGTTTAGGATGTCTATAGATTGACCAACAAGAATGGATTTTATAAAAAGTCATAAAGTTAGTTATTCCGATTCATTATTTTAGTTTACATCTGAATATCTAATAGCACGATGAAATAGAAAAACTACTACATAAAATAATCCAGTACCTAAATGGTTGTTATTGGACCTAAGGAGGATAATTATATTTGAATACTAAGACCAGAGCTAAAGAAAGCAGCGAAGAGAGCATTAAATGAATCGATAACAATCCTGAATAAACATTGCGTAACTTATGTTTTTACAAGCGCTATCGCAATGTCTAAGCCATCTTCTTCATACATAAAATGGGAGAATAGATATCAAGTGCACCTCCGTTGTTTATTTTTTTTTAAACAGGGTTTAATAACCAGACGAGAATCGCTTCTAGAAAAAAAATGATGAATAAATAATAGTACATATATGGGATATCTGTAATCTAAACCGCACTCTAAATGTGTAGGAACTCTATATTTTCCAATTAAGCTATCACGATAGCATTTGTTGTTGGTAGTAACATTATCTTTTTCTTTTGGTCTTTAACCTACTTTGTACATAAAGGACATATGCTGGTAGAAGTAAAATACATTATTCTCTTCATTAGTGATTATCACATTAGAAGCGTTTATTGGTCTAAGACGTTCATAAACAGGTATAGGCCTATTTTTTGGTGAACGTATTTAGTGCAAAGGTAATTAGCTGGTTGTACGTGTTTGCTGGTTCTATCGTTTATGATATATTCTGGTTCTGTTGTTACGACCATGTAGTTTAAGATGACAGAAATGGTGTTGAACACCCAGTGTGTTATTTCTCTAAGAAATTAAATAAACACCAAAGAAACTACTCAACAATTGAGAAGGAATGCTTGGCTTTAATGCTAGCATTACAGCATTTTGAAGTTTATATCAGTTCGGCTCCTTCTCCGGTTGTTGTGTTTAGTGATCACAACCCTCTTACTTTCATCAACAGAATGAAAAATAAAAATCAAAGACTATTGTGATGGAGTTTATTTTTGCAAGAATACAATCTTGACATCAGGCACATCAAAGGAAAAGACAATTTAATTGCAGATGCACTTTCCCGTGTATAGAAATATCATTTTCATATACACCTTTGTATAATTCGTAAGAGTTCTTCTTATGTCAATTTTTTACCTCGTGTATAATTTACATCTGGTAAAAAAGAAAGCTTTATTACATAAATCTTTCTTTTTTCTTTATGCGGGAAAGTGTTACGACCATGTAGTTTAATTACATGTGTGTTATAATTTGAATTCTTTCTATTTCATTTTAATTTCATTATTATAATTTTTATTGTGATGATAATTATGTTCGCAGGGTCTGACATTTTGATAGAAACATCGTGTTTATTTAGAGCGTAAATGTGACTCGCGTGAGCACGATTTTTGCATGTCGATTCAAGTAAACAGTCGGCAAAAGCTATGTAAATGACTGATTGTGACCACAGTCATTTCTAATTATACTTGTTGACATTCTATACTACGATGGCGAGATTTCGAAATCGCCATGTGTTCTTTGTGCGTGTACATGAAATGACGTTTTAGTTCGTCTTAAATACTCAGGTACCTGTGAAATAGTCACAGAGAGAGTCATATTTTAACACCTTAGAGGGAGTCACATTTTAACATCTTATAGAGTTTCTAACACCTTGAGAAGAAGGTATTCTTTTGTGCTGGAAAGAGTTGTTCGTTCGTACGTCTGTAGAACGACTGTAGAACGACATATGTTTTGTTATTGATGATAGCTGCACTTCATCTACCTTTTAAATAATAATTATTTTCCCTGGAGAACTATACATAACTGGCTTTGGACAAAGACATTTAGTGAAATTAATTCTAAATTGGAACAGAACAGTACAGATTGTGATTCACAGTGAAAATTCTGGACACTTGTGTAAAACCTTCGTCTGACCGTCATCATCCGCCATCTTGGAACGGAATTGAGATTCAGACTACTTCAATTAGAACTGTTTATTTACAGCACTTATGTGTTTTTCACAATTTTAGGACAAATTTTTAGATTTTCTTCGCAAATCGTTTGTCCTATTTCATATTTTCACCTTTTCACCGTGTTTTCTAGGGAAATAAATTATTTTTGTTAAAACTTACAAAGCTTGTAGTCTTCGCTCTTTTCTTTATGTTATATTAAACGAGCCGATACGTAACACTGTTTAAAGCTGTTTTGTTTCCATAATACTTTGAACCTAAGAAAAGAGAATGAAAGTAACTTTTAGTTAGAGAAGGTAGTTTTTCTTTAATTTAAGGACAAAACCCTTTTGGGCATTATGTCGATTGTGTTCTATTTTACTGCATAATATTTTGTATTATTGTAATGATAATTTGAAGCATAATTTGTTGTTCTCTGGTGTTTTGCTTTCATAAGATGTTATTAAATTTGACAAATCCTTTATTTCACGCAATTTTAAGTGTTCCATTATACGCAGTTAGAATGTCTATGTGACTCTTATATTCTCTTTCACTCATTTTTCAAGATGTACAA